>SKCR01031795.1:0-124912 GCA_019454045.1 Zanthoxylum bungeanum
AAATATTCTTACTGGAATATAAGATCTTTGTCAGGCGTAGTATACCGTAGTATAGTGTTATAGCGATCCAGTATCGAATGATCACGTGCAAGGCCTGGGGCTGGAATAGTGTCTGCCCCGTACGAATCACATATCGGATATCAATCAACTAGTCTCTTTGAATCGGATAATCATGACCTTGTCATATTATCCCGACAGTTGCAACCTTTATAGAGATCAAGTTCTATATCCCTTCGCGATCATCATCTCCATATGTCTGAAGTGATACTTCCATCTCGACATCACACCCAATACACTACAATTCTCAATAAACCCGGTTGAGGCCTACACAGAACCTGTTACAGCCCTGGACAACCAAAACCAAAGTTTACCAATTGTCGCAAGTATTAGCGATGCAAGTCTCAGGTTAAGACCAAATACATCTACCCTGAAGCGGACTCCCATAGACACATATACATACTACCAATGGGATTCCGCGGGATCTATCCAGAGCGAAGCTGTTTTCCGTACCATCGGTAAAACACAACCTCCTATCGCACTTGCATAAGTATCCAATACTTAAATATATGAGAACTATGATGTTATGCCCTCACAACGCGCACAAGTGCAATACTAGTCTATTCTGCATTATCGATGTCCAGTCTCGATAACACTACGACTAGGGATATTTAATGATTTACCTTTCTGGATTTATACTGTCTCATATCATCTCAATCCGGAACTAATCATATGGACTTTTACCATTTGAATATAAAAGTAAATGAATTACTAAACGGTAAAAGACATTTCATTACTACATAGTTAATTTTGTACAAAAAACACAATGTCTTTTACAAACAGTGACGCTATGGGTCATAACTGTCCAACACATCCGTGATGGACAAAGGTCTTGACTTTGGCCAACAAACCAGTGCCAATCTTGAATCTTGAGAATGAATCACCCAATGGAAGGAAAAACGCTTAATATTAGTTGAGGGTTTTTCGCGTAATTGGCAACCAATTAATTATCTTTGATTAGGTCTCATCATACACCCTTAAACATGCATTCTAAAAGCATAATAAGGTGCGATAAATAAATTAATAATGATATGCGGATGGATATTTAAAACTTTTGTTCCAAGAACAAATCTCTCCATTTCCTCTCTCCCAGTAGCACAAATCTTATCTCTACCCAATTACATAACACTTCTAAAGAAACCTCATTTACATTGAGGGGAATAGGTGAGCAGAGAAATACAAAGAATCAAGAGGTAATAGGCTGGACACACAATCCAATTTAATAAATTCTAAATTTATTACAACAATTTCCAAAATTTCCCTCACCCATCTAATATCCATCCGATACATTATTCATACATCACATCCATGTATTCACACAAGCATGTTATCAATCAATCTAATCCAATTAATTAATCTTGATTAGTGAGCATCCAATGTTCAAACAACAATTTGATTTGTGCAAGTCCAACTTGTTTAAGAATAAGTACTCAAAGTACGAATTCTTGAATTATATCAAACTACAACATTAAATCCAATTTAATTTGTATTCAATACTAATTCTTTATTTAATTCCAAATCAAATAATTACACTTTATTAATAAGCCTTTGTGACTTATATTCTAAATCTAATCTTAACGGGTCTCAAAGCCCAATTAACATCCAATGTCAATTTAATTAAAGTCAATGGGCTTTTAATTAATTTATAAGGCATGGACTTTGGCAACCAAAGCCCAACAAGGAATCACCATTTGCCAAAAATCAATTTAGGCCCATTAGGCCCAATTAAAAATTTAAAGGCCCATTTAATCATATTTGGACTTTATGGAAATAGTTTTAGGCCCAATTGGATCCAACCAATTATCATAAACCAAACTTGGTCCAACCAAGCCCATTAATCCCAAATACAACATTTTTAGCCCAATTCCAAATTAAACCCAATTAATTAAATTCTAAAATTCCAAATTTCTCAATTTAATTAATTAAAGTGTATTAGCCATAATTAATTATTTAAATCAACATTTCCAAAATACCAATTTACACAATTAATCATGCTTTAATTAACCAATTTATGTCCAATACAAATTGAAGCAAAATCAATCCTAACATGCTTTCTAAGGCTCTCGGCAATTTGGAGATTTTTATATCAATTTTGATTTCAATCCAATTAAATCACAAACTAATATATCCCATGCATTTTAAACACATCCAATTGTCTAAAATTCAAAAATCACCAAGAGCTAGGGTTTCAATACTTTCGGCCAAGCCACAAAATTTGGGGAAATTAATCCAATTAATTTTTCTTCAAATTGATCATGCACAAATCAAAGTTAACATATTATAAGCATGCTCAAACAAACAATTTTCCAAAAACATGCTCAAATAAAAAATACCCAAATTAAAGTTAAGAACCCTAAATTCAATTTCATGCTTAATAACCGCTCTGATACCATTGTTGGGTTTTCTAGGTCAAACCAAGATCAATTAAGCAATGAAACATGTGAATACATCAAAGTAAAGTAGCGGAAATACTCACTTTGATCGGCTTTTGGATGTGTCAAACATAAAAATTTTGCTCCTCCAACTTTCGGCCAAGCTCTTGATTTGTGCTCCAAGCTCCTCTTTGAATGTTGAATCAATGCTCCACGCTTTGATCTTTGATTCCAAGCTCAAGGATAGGTTTCCCTATCACCTTTGTAAGACTTATTGTGTGTGCTAGCACTTAGAAAATTTTTGCAACAAAAATCTTCTTCTTCTTCCTTCTAGTTTCGGCCAAAAGAAAGAAAATGGAGAGAGTGATTTTGGTTCCAAAAAACGTGAATGGGAGAGAGTGGGAAAGAGATGTGTTGTATGTGTTTTTGTTATTTGATTTCAAAAATCAAATACCATTTACCAATTTTCAAAAAATTGGTACAAGTCAATATCACATCAATTATAATAATGCTTGTGTAAGAAAGAAGCAACCATCAAATCCCATCTACTTCTATCAATAAAAAGTTGATAAAGTTGACTAGGTGATGTAACATGTGGGCCCCACTTGATTCAAAATCCGAGTGGGCCCGCAACACATCCCGGGCTCGGGTTCGCTAATATTGAATTAACGAATTTTCTGTTGCGACGTAATTAAATCAAATTTAATTAAATAATTATGCCTAGTAAAATTACTATTCATGTCGCTAGTGAATTAATTCTAAATTAACTCGTTCGCTCGAATTAAAATCTTATTTTAATTCTGCGTCGAAATCTAATTTCGTTTAATATATCGAATATATTATTTTATCGATTAATTCCAAATTAATCGTTCTATCTCTTCAAATAGTATTTTATCCCAGATAAAATATCTTCGTAATTATTCCTAGATTAATTTTCTCTCTCTTTTAATTAATCCCAGATTAATTATGTCCGAGTCATACGTCATCAGTGAATCTTAAGGAAGTGACCAATGATATCCCTGGATATGTTGGCAGTAAATCTGGTCGTCGGACTATACGAACACGTACGTACCTAGTACTATTTTTTACCGATTTACAAGACATGGTAACTTCTAGCAAAGCACCATGCCTACCCAATTCTCCAGAAATATTCTTAAAGGAATATATAATCTGTATCAGGCGTAGTATACATAGTATTGCATATTATGATCCAGTATCGGATGTCACATGCAAAGCCTGTGGCTGGAATTGTGTATGCCCCGTACGAAGCATTTGTCGGATCTCTGGTAACTAGTCGCTATAATCGGATAAACATGACCTAGTTATATTATTCTGATAGCTGCAGCATACAAGAGTACCAGTTCTGTATCCTATGTGACCATCATCTCCATATGACTGAAATGATACTTCCATTTTGACATCACACCCAATACACTATGATTCTCAATATACCCAGAAGAGGCGTACACAGAACCTGTTGAAGCCCTGGACGACCAAAACCAAAGTATATTGATTGTCGCAAGTATTAGCGATGCAAGTCTCAGGTTAAGACCAAATACATCTACCCTGATTCGGACTTCCATAGACACATAGTCATACTA
Source organism: Zanthoxylum bungeanum (assembly GCA_019454045.1). Lineage (NCBI taxonomy): Eukaryota > Viridiplantae > Streptophyta > Magnoliopsida > Sapindales > Rutaceae > Zanthoxylum > Zanthoxylum bungeanum. The sequence goes on from SKCR01031795.1 coordinate 4,031, forward strand.
CCAATGGAATTCTGAGGGGTCTATCCAGAGCGAAGCTGTTTCCGTACCATCGGTAAGCAGAACCTCCTATTACACTTGCATGAGTATCCAATACCCAAATATATGAGAACTATGCCGTTATGCTCCCATAACACGCACAAGTGCAATACTAGTCTATTACGCATTATCGATGTCCAGTATCGATAATACTACGACTAGGGATATTTAATGATTAAACCTTAATGGATTAATACTGTCTCATGTCTTATTAATCCGGAACTAAACATATGGAATTTTATCATTTATATATCCCAGTAATCTAATTACAAATGATAAAATAGCAATTTCCTTTGTCACATAGTTAATTTGTACAACAACACCATGTTCTGTACAAATAGTGATGCTATGGGTCATAATTGTCCAACACCTAAGACTTGGATTTATATTGAACCATATCTGATAGGGGGTCGTAGAAACAGCTTTCGATGGAACCCTATTAAGTATGTGAGCAGCAGTAAGTAAAGCGTAACCCCAAAGATAATAAGGAATATCTGTATAGCTCATCATTGATCGTACCATATCCAATAAAGTACGATTTCTATGCTCAGAGACTTCATTGTGTTGAGGTGTTCCTGGTGGGCTATATGGGCAAGAATTCCATTCTCCCTTAAATAATTTTTGAATTCTTCACTCATGTATTCACCGCCTCAATCTGATCTAAGGCTTTTGAATAATTTACTAATTTATTTTTCTACTTTGTTTCGGAATATTTTGAACTTGTCAAATGTTTCCGACTTATGTCTCATCAAATAGACATATCCATATCTAGACTTATCATTCGTGAAAATCACAAAGTAGGTTGAACCATCATGAGCGACATGATTTAATGGACCACACACATCTATGTGTATTACCTCCAATAAATCTCCAGCACGGTGTCCAACACCAAGAAAATGGGGCATTTGTCATCTTCCCTTTGATACATGACTCACAAATCGGAAAAAGATCTAAGGTAAGATTTTCAATCAAACCATCCTTTATCAATTTGGATAGAGGTCTAACACCTATGTGGCCCAATCTCATATGTCATAATTTAGTATTATTTAGTTCATATTTTCTACTTGTATTTACCTCTACATTAAAGACATCTCTACATGTTTCCAAAATATAGTGATCGTTTGATAAAGAACATTCACATTTCAATAAATTATTTTTATCATATAAACATAAAGTTTCATCCTTAATGTTTATTTTATATCCCTCTTTATCTAATATTGGTAATGATATTATTTGTCTGATAATTGAGGGTACATAATAACAGTCATTTAAATCTAATTTACATCCATTATGGAGATCTAGAACAACCGTTCATATGGCCTTGATATCCAATGTCTCGCCATTGCCAACTCTAAGCTGGATCTCCCTTTTATTCAGCCTTTTTTAAACCCTCGTGACCTACATGGAGTTGCAAATATGAGTACGACTTCCAGTTTCTAACAGCCATTCATTATTTGCATCTAAGGCTAATGAGATGTCAGTAATAGGAAAAATACAAAGCGTATATGAGGCTCATGCTTTTCCTTTCAGCTCTGGACAGTCCTTCCGGTGTCCAGTCTTCTTCCATTGTAGACATTGGTCACGAGCTACTAGCGGTTTAGCACCTTTGCGCTTCTTGGAGTTCTTCTTTGATATATTTTTCTTCCTAATTTTGATTTTCTTTGACTTCCCAGAAGTCTTCGAAGAGCCAGCTCCACCATGGAGGTACAAAGTGGGGTTTCCTTTTCACATATCATGCCCCGCCATGCGTAACATGTTATGAAGTTCTTCATAGCCGGCTTGCATCGAGTGCATATTGAAGTTTAAAAAAAAGGCAGCATAAGATCCAGACAAAGAAGACAGAATCAAATTACAGCCCAGTCGTTCATCAATCACAATGCCCTGTCATTCCAGATATCAGATCTGGTCAATCATGTTCAAAATATGAATGCTGACAGCTCATCCATCCTTGAGTTCTTAACGAAACAATTCCTTAGACCTCTGATGAATTTTGATCTCTTGATTTGCTTCGAACAACTCTTTGAGTGTTCGCATAATGCTCCAAGCATCTAGTACCTCTATGTATTGTCTGCAAATCTGGAACCATCGATCCTAAGATGTAGGATTTCACCTTCAGGTTATCATCCTTACATCCATTAAAAGTTTCTCGCTCTTCTGAAGTGGAGTCAGGATCGATTTCAATAGGCAATGGATTGAAAATAACATAAGTCAACTTTTAAAACTCCAAGACAAGGCGTATGTTCATTCCCATTCGAGATATTTCTCGACTCCTTTTAGATTATTGGTATCCAAAAGTCTCATCAATGGATTGGAGGCAGCCATTTACAAGATAATATTTTAAACAATAGCATAACATTTTTCATTTAAAAAATAATAACACAAATTGATTATGGAATTTTAAATCTATTAGTGCCATCCCACTACTTTATGTAATTTTGTAATCTCCCTTAATGGAAAAATAAAATTTGACTATCAAATTTCATAGCGGGAAGTGGATCCCATGAAATTTACTTCAGCCTCATAATAATGACGGTATTGGCCTTTATAAACTCATTGGGTAGACCTCCAAGGTCAATCACATTCATGTGACTCCTAGTTTGGTCATGAATCATTTCTTATCCTCATAATAATGCCGATATTGGATTAAGACGTATTCCAGGTGTGTACTTATCAATGTGCACTATTGAGCTTCGTATGTACACCCTCATAATAATGGCGGTATTGGGTGCCTGTGTGTTAACTCATCACGCTACATCTAATGTTTTACCGGAGCGACCTAAGTTCTGAGCACTAATACCCTCACAATAATGACGGTATTAGATATAAGTACTAAGAACTCATTCATCTCCGTATTCACAAGACGAACCATCTAATAATACTCTAATATTTAAATACTTATTACTTAAAAGTAATCACCTAATCATGAGAGATTTATGACAATCAAGTCATTAAAATAATTAGGTCAAAATTTTAATTTAAAACATACAATACATATCCAATATGACTTATGCATAATTAAATTAAAATACAAAGGTAGATTCAAAAACATGTCTAACATATAACATGTTTTGTGTGGTTAAGTCTTGCTCTGATACCATCATGTTGGGGCAGTTGTGGAACCCCTAGGGTCGGATCGGTTCCCCGCATAGTGAAAGTGAGTCTAACCCAAGGATATCAGAGATAGGTGTATTTTAAAATATTTTAATGAAAAATAAATTCCGATACGAGTTCGTAGGAAAAAACGGGGACCAAATCGGAGTCCGAAAACTCCGAAAAGAAGAAAATGAAGTTTTAGTGTTCGTCAGCCCTAGCAGTCGCGACGCGCTGGATGGGAGTCGAGATGCTCAAAAGTGCGAGAGAAACTCTGAGAGCTGAACGTCTCAGCATCGCTTCACAAAAGGATAAGATTTGCGATGCTTCTAGGTCTGATGCTCAGTGTCGCGAAGCTGGAGGGTTAGAGCCGAGACGCTCACCTGGGTAGTGAGAAATTTCAACCCTCAAAAATTAGGAAATGGATTATTAATTAATAAAAGTTCTAATCAACTTTTATGTGGGCTTAATATAATTTTTCCAAAAATGTATAATTAGGTGTGACTAATCTCGATTTACTACTATTTTGATTTAATTCAATTAAATCAAGACAATGATTAGGAAATGGATTAGTTCAATGTCTGCCACTTTGATTTAATCCAATTAAATCAAGCCAAATTAATTTATTATTACATACTTACAATTACCATAATATCATCAAATAGTAGAGATAATTATGATTTTACAATTAAGCTCTTATGTAATTAATTAATTAATTCAGTTAATCCAATTAGGTCAAAGTAAATAATCAATGTTATCCAATAACACTTGATTATCTTGGTTGAGAATTATAATATCAAATATTATCTTTTAAAAAAATTATTCGGCTACCCAAGTGCTCAACGAGTACACTTCATATTGAGACTCTCTAAGTTCAGATACGTTCGTCATATAAGCCTAGCTACTATGTACGCAATTCGGCCACCTCCGAATTCGTGAAGAACATGGATGACCTTTCTGAACTATTCAAGTCAAGGTCATAACATATGTTTAACAATCGTTCTGTCGTAGGCTATCCAAGTTGTGCTTAGGAAACATAAAATACACCGTCAAGTTTTTGAGTCGCACATCTCATATCGACTTGTCCACGATTCTTCATAACTGATACGATCCACCCTAGGTGATTGACTTTGGTGAAAGCTTTAAGAATCGTGACTTTACTTACTTGGATACCTAAACCCCTTATGGTACAAATACGGGTCGACGAATCCTATCTTATTTCACACTTGATTACTGAGTGTGTCGGTTTACACCCAACGAACATCTAGTGGCCAGACCATGAAAGGTTTCTGCCATACATGGCATACAAAGTGTGAAGGATCTCACACAAAATCAATGTTATCCTATAGTCAAAGGATTACGTACGCTACTCGACTCGAGGAGATTCTTATTGACGGTGGTGTGTACTTATAACTATTAGGAATCACCTGTGAGTTATTCAGTATTCGGTCCAACTAATACCCATATGTCTATACAAGCTTCCAAAGCTCATGGTACATCGGGTTTAAACCATTGGAACTCTAATTCCAATATAGGACATGTGCTAGTCTTCTAGGTTATAAGAATTCGATCCAAAACCAACGACTAGGAATATATATACTTTAAGAATAGTTTACAATAGTAATACTTGTCCCAATGTCGAACCACCTAGTATCCAGTATTACTAGAAGACTATTCTAAGGTCGATGTCATTCTTATCATATCTATACATCAATCTAATACGCATAATGACAATACTATCAATAAGGTATGAAATGAAAAAGTAGTTATTTTATTAATAAGTAATAAAATGTACAATTCGGATTGGCGCTCCAAGCACCAACTCCAACAAACATATATGCCCTGAAGCATCATGTAATATGTAAACGGAATTGTTTGTTTGAAATAAAAGATGTTTTATTCATCTATCAATTGTTTTAATTTAAATCGCATATTATAAATTATCTGTATGCCTTTTGGATACTATATATACTTTCAGGCTTAGTGTAAAAATGTTATACATAAGAGGATTTAAGTCTGAAATTAGAAATCATAAATAGTTTATAGAGAGTAAACACCATAAGCTGATTTTATACGTTAGTAGATACAAATATCACAATACTCGATAATCGTCTCTCTCAAAACCCGACTTGTTCAAAAATGAATTTTGCCTAAAACCAAAAGTTTTCAAAATCTAGAATCGTCAAAGTAATCAGGCATCCATTGCTTGAGTTAGGCACAAGAACCGGCCAATGTCCGAACAATACCATGTAGACAGAGGGTAACTGGCTGCCAATTTTCGATGGTCAGATTTCCAATAATATCAAGCACCAAAGAGGGTCAAAATCCATAAAACTATCATCAGGCTCCCTGACAGAAACATATTATCAAGCTCTTCGATGGAACATGATGAAACTTCAGAAAACACGAAAACATGTATTAAGAGCGGAGATGGAAATGTTTCATCATCATATATAGTCAAAATGAATTATCAGAAATCTTTTATTAAAATCTTTACGGAATCATCAAATCAAGTATCAAAACATCAAGATATCTTAAATGGTAAAAACAAAGATATTTACAGTGTATCGAAAATTGGTCTCAGTGATGAAATCAAATTTCAAAGTCAATATTTTCCCAAAACCATAACAAGTGCCCAGGAACTATCTCGCTGGATGAAAGAAAAATCAAGAGTCGAAAGTTTAGATCACGTCGACATGGGGTAGTGGGCCAACCATTGATGGTCAGGACCCTAGAATAAGTGCCTCGGCAAAGCCGAGAAGAAACATATCATCAAGTGTGACGGAGGGTTGACCGGTGTGAAATCACACGTGTATAACGCAAGCACACGTATCGTTCAAGTAGTATAAAAAGTATCGATCCCACGAGGACTTAAAACCTAAGCTATTAATTTTTATGAGGCCAAATGATTACTAGTATCTAACATATTGATTGATTGACTGGGTGATGACTTTAAACTTAAAAACAAGTAAATAAAATTGCGCGAAAGTAGGTTGAGGAAAATTCAAATTTATAAAACTATCCAGGGTTGTGATTTCTTCCAATATCTTTTTAAATATGAAATGGTTATTTTTCGTTTGTGTAATATATTGGTTTATTAACCTGGAACACGAAATATGTAAAAGCCTATTCCGATGGTCAAATACAAATACCCAATGTAACCCAATTAATCATATTCCTATGTCAACCAAGTTACATGAATTCATTGAGATTAAGTTCCAATTATGGTTACCCCCGCCCGACATGTATATTCCTATCCTGTAAGGAAATCTATTAAAGGGTTATCTATCCTCAAGGAAGATCGTGGGCTATTGAGTCTAAGGCCTTTAACCTAAAATCTTTTTTCCAAGTTCATTTTAAGTTTACCACTTCAATTTTATTAATGACCAGTTAATAAAAAGCATTAGGATTTAGGCTCAATAAATAAACCTTTATATTACCCAAACTGTAATTTAACCCCTTATAAACCGGTGATATTGGATTTAATCACAACCCTAGATAACTAACTTAGTTACGACACATAACTAGGGCCAGTAACAACTTAAAAATAAAAGACGTAAAGTAAAATATTGAAAAGTAAAATGGTGGAAAGTAAATAAAGAAAAATACAATAAAAGAAAATGTTAGGGCTAGAGGATCTAGTTTTATCACTACTATTTTTGATATCTCCCTTAATATAATATATTAACTTGTGTGATATTACCAACCAGCCATATAGGCGATATCCTGATTAAGTTAGATTAAGTCCAACCGACCATAAAGGCGGCATCACAATTTGTCCATAAACGAGCCATATAGGCGGTAATTACCAACCGACCAACCAGGCGGTATCCATGCTTAGTCAGGTTAAAACCAGTTTATAATGGATTACCAACCGACCAATATAGCAGTATCCTTGTTAAGTCAAATTTTAAATAGTGAATATATTATAATTAAGGGAGATTAATCTAAGTAGCAGTAATAAAAGTTTTACGTTTCACCCTAGCATGAGAAGTTACCTTCTCATAGCTGAATAGTAAATACTGAAAAAGTAAAGAAAGTAAATTACTATTACAGAAAGTAAATAAAATTAATTACAAAACTGAAATTTAAAGAAAACTAGATACACACATCTTATTTATTCAGAAAATTATAGAGATGAAGGTACATTTGAAACTGAAATTTCGAGCTGAATTTATAGGCGTTGATAGGCCATGCGCATTGTGACGCGACACCCTTTGTGTGTCGTGACGCACATAGATCATTGACATGTATTGGATTGGCTTCAAGAGATCATGACATGTGTCACGGTTACGTCGGCGGCTGAATTATTAGTGTCGGCAGCATGTGATGGTGACACGTGTCTCAGTACACGTTAGCTTGATTCGTTGAGATATTGACACGTGGCAGGCGTATTTTAGCATCAATGATGATTGTCGGTAACATGTGATGGTGACACGTGGCATGGCGCACGTTAGCATGATCGGTTGTGATGTTGACACGTGTATAAAATAACATAAAAATAAAATTAAGCTAAGCCACTTTCGAAGGGATCACGATTGCATTTAGCGTATTGTAGGCACTGCATTTTGCATATAAGTCCCGATGATGAGTCTAGTATGGAGGCACTACTCTATAGGTTGCGAAAGTCGCGGGAAAAGAATGTCGGAAGGGGAAATTCAAAATAAGTATGTCATCGGATTCAATTCATATGTTCACTACTTTCGTTCGTGCTGCGTTCGTGAACCCGTTCGAACTTCAAGCAGATTACGGGCATTCGTGCAGTGTTCGAATAGGCGTTTGAACAGTGTCGGTACTTCTGGTTTTGTTGCTAGCCTCACGCCCAAGCCCAATTAGCCCACCAAAACCCACCCAAAAATAATTAAAACATTTAAAACATGTCACAAATTAAAATAATATCCTTCCTAAATTAAATAAATCATATCCCAATCTAAATAATTCACATACCTAAATAAAGAAATAAAATATATCACCTTCCCAATCAAACCAAATCTCCTCCCTAACTTAAGAAGATTTTTCCTTGTGAAATACAAAACAAAATATCCCCCCATAATTACTTGATCCATTCATTTTCAAACCTTTGAAACCCTAGCCTTTGCCTATAAAAAGAAGCTTAAACCAACCTTTCACACCCTAGCACATACATACAAATCACAAGAAATTCTGCAAAGCATTAGCACCCTTGCCTACCTAGTTCACACGCCCAAGACAAAAAAAAAGCAAGAAGAAAACAAATAATTTTCTCTCCTACCCTACTCCACCATCACTCAAACACTCACCAAATAACCCATCCATTGCCGCATAAACGAACCCCCCATACCAGCCATACCTTCACACAAAACAGTCCCAAATCACCCCAAAACAGTGAACAAATCACCCCAAAAACAGTCATTTAATATAGCAAAATAGTGACAAAAAAAACTGCACTTTAATACCCTTAAATTACCGCAAGAAATAGCAGTAAAACAGCAGCAAAACAGAGGAAACGACAACTCAAAATAGTGAAGCAGTGAAGGAGAGCAGTGGACCAGTGGACCGGAGGAGTTGTGGAGCATCAACCCTTCCGACGGCCGTGTAACGCACTTTCGAAAGACGACCTAAGAGGTTAGACCTGAGGGCACCCTTCTTATTCATTCTCATCTTTTTTTCTTGTTGTTTATTAGAATTCATTCGCATGAGAGTCATTTGTTGATATATGTTGTGGTCCTTGGATGAATGGAATATGTGTTCTCTCTTGTGGTATATCAGATGGAAACCCGGACATAAATTTCATAGTTGAATCCGAATGGACGGTATTGTGGTTTGCACTCGGGATACAATACCACGTATAACTTGAGAGATTCACACACTTTGTTTCATCCAACCTTGTATTCGAGCATGATGGGGTTGCTAGTATATTATTTATCTTTTAAGCATGATTTAGTCATTAGTATGCTATTGCTTTCTGCATGTTACTTATTTATGCATGATGATATAGTGCGCATGGGCTAACTAGGGTGGATTAAAAGTCCTCTATTCGAGAGAAATGCCTAAAGGCTACCTTTTACACGATGTTTTGCCGCGCTGGACGGAGTATGTTTGATTGAATGTGAGATATGTTTAATCAAGCATACGAGAACCTATATTATTGTTGTCTTTATTATATATGAATGGTAACATAATGCACATGGGCTAACTAGGGTGGATTAAAGGTCCTTTAATCGAGGGAAAATGCCTGAAGGCTACCTTTACCACGATGTTTTGCCGCGCCTTTTATTATGTCATTTACCATTTGCATAGCATTGATGTATTTACGCATGCATTGCATTCTAGTGCGCATGGGCTAACTAGGGTGGATTCAAGGTCGTCCATTCGAGGGAAAATGCCTAAAGGCTACCTTTACCATGATGTTTTACCGCGCCGAACGAGGTACACCTGATTGAATGGGAATGAGTTCAATCGGGCACATGAGGTCCTATATTGTGGATTTGCTTATCAATGTATGTGTTGCGTCGTCTATCATGCATCAGATCTTGTCCCATTCGAACGCGTTCTTGAACGCTATACGAACTTGAACCTTCTATTTACCGTTCGAATGCGTTTACGAACGCTACTCGAACGCGCATGTGTTTTCTTTATTTTATCATGCATTAGGTCTTGTCCCGTTTGAACACGTTCTCGAACACTATACGAACGCGAACCTTCTGTTTACCATTCGAACACGTTTACTAACGCTACTCGAACGCGCATGTATCTTCTTTGTTTTATCATGTATTAGGTCTGGTCCCATTCGAATGTGTTCTCTAACGCTATACGAACGCGAACCTTCTGTTTACTGTTCGAACGCGTTTACGAACGCTACTCGAACGTTTAAGCATTTTGTTTTATCCTGCTTCAGGTCTTGTCCCGTTCGAACGCGTTCTCGAACGCTATACGAACGCAAACCTTCTATTTACCATTCGAACGTGTTTTCAAACGCTACACGAATGCACATACACTGAACTGATTCCTTTTCATTTCATGCATAATTGCTTCTTGGGTGATTTCTCTTGTATTATGTAATTAATCATACCATTCCATTATTGACACTTTTACTGTTATCATTTATTTGTATTCCCACATTTATCCATTTGATGTGTTCGTGAGATGGTAGTCAAGCATGATTAGGTCGTTACTATGTTACTTGGTTCTTAACCATGATTTAGCCGTTAGTACGTTATTCCTCTATGCATGATTTGTTTATCTTCTATCGCAATAGGCGTTCAATTTACGTTTACGTTTAGGTTGTTATTTATTTTTCATGTTTGATGATTTAACATATTCATGAGATTATTGTGTGATATCGTATGTTTGCCGTTATGATGATTTATTTTATGCATGAACTTAGAAGTATATTGTCCTTGGAAATATATGTTGCTTAGGCTTGGCTAGATTATTACATAAATCATATCATTACAAGTGGCATAAGTAAGGGACCATTCCTAACCCAACGATTTGAGGTCTTCCCTTGCGAGGGGTGAGTGCGGCCTTAAATCATTTTCCCGGTTCACACCGGGTGGCGACTCCATGTTATTTCTCTAGTTTAGTTCCCCTGTGGGCTATTCCGTACTCCCAACCGGGACGCGAGCCTAGAACAGCGTCGTCCAACATCTGTTTCCTACAGTCTGGCAACTCCACTGGGATAGAGAATTGGCCCCGAAATAATGCCTTGTAATGATTGTGATTTGTGCTTTAATTAACTGTGTTTACCGTGGGTTGAAAGGGGTTTAATCAAAGGCACTTTTAAGGCTAGGTAATGGATTGGTGTCTTCCCTCATTCACTACATTTCTATAAGGAAAAACTGTGAAGGCACCTAGATGATCATGTACTTGTAGCCTACCGTGATGGACTAATTTGGAGGACTCGTTGTTTATTCCTGTCACCAAGCGATAAGAGTCTAAGAGGCTTGGGTTTTTAAGAGAGTTCGCTTCGCCCTCCCTCTGGGGAATCTACAACGGGAAATCCATTTGACAGTCAATCACGTACTATAACTCGTTGGCACGTACCGTAAGGTATAAAAAAGGTACGCTCACTTGGTTGCTCGAACCCTTGAGTGGGGAGACCTAGTTGTGGGAAATCCTTCGCCAGCGAGAGTCTTTGTCCACACTCCCGCAAAGCCATATGTAGACAGGAGTTGTATGACTTATAAAAACTATTTCCTTGTGCTTGTGGACAATCCTCATTTGGATGCAGTTGGACTTCTTGTCAGAAATGCGAGCTTGTTGGGCCATTTAAACTGGGACGAGTTCATATCCTATGAAAATTGGGCCAAAAGCTTCTGAAATGTCGATGGGCCGCTCTGTAGAAATTATTGCTTTATGCTTGTATTTGGGGACTATCACCATTTGGATTCAGTTGGACTTCTTGTCAAAAATGAGAACTTGTTGGGCCATTTAAATAGGGACGAGTTCGTATCCTATGACAATTGGGCTAAAAGTTTCTAAAATACCGATGGGCCATCCTGTGTTTGGGCTCTTTATCATTTGAAGTTGTTTAACCATGTTATTGCAAAGGTGTAAACCTGTTGGGCCTTTTCAACTGGGACAAGTTTACACCTTGCAATAATATGATTGAAGCTTTAAATGACAATGGGCCGAACTATATGTTCCACACATCGCACGTATCTCATGCATCTCATGCATACACACATCATGTTAACTCTCTTGTGTCTTAAGAGCCATCATAGATATTCGTTGGGTTAGGGAAAATGGAAGACTTGTTAAAAGGCCAATAGCAAACATGAGCGAATCGGAGAATTAAACATCCCGTATGGATCAGTTGGAAACCAATCTCACCAAGGTTACTAAACAGTTGCAAGCCTTGACTGCTGCTATGGCCAATATGGTTGTGCCCTGTGCTAGGGGAAACTCTGAGAATGAGAGGTGTGAAGACCCTCCGACTATATTAAATGATGATATTTCGGGTTTTGATGATGATATGGCTGAATATGCTACGGGGAAAGTGGCAGGGTCTCAGGCGGAACTACAGAAACTCTGAGATCTGGTAGAGTCGGTTACCCGTAAGATAAGGGGCAAACATGAAGACCTGCTAGATTATGAGGCAATGACCTTTGAAGAACAGTTGCCAGCTCAATTCAAGATGCCAAATATGGCCAGGTTCAACGGGAATGGGGATCCGAGGGTCCATCTCCGTCAGTATGTTTCAGTTATGAGTTCAGTGGGTTTATCCAAAAATCAGGTTTAGAAAATGTTTGGGATGTCACTCGAGGGGGCACCCGTGGTATGGTATCACAACCTGGAGAGGAAGATCAATGAGGATTGGAGGGAATTGGCAGAGGCCTTTTTGAAACAGTATGTCACAGATCTGGAGATCGACTTGTCACTCCGGGACTTAGAAAACACCAAACAGAAGACAGAAGAAAGCTTCAAGGAATATGTAGACCACTGGAGAAGCCAGCTTCTAAAGATGTAGACTCGACCCTCAGAGAAAGACCAGATAAAGATGATTATCAAAGGTACTAAGCCATCGATCTATGGCAAGTTGAGGAGGATGACCTCCATGATTACTGATTTTCGACAGTTGAGGGAGACTGTCATGGATATTGAAGAAGAAGAAGCTGAGAACAGAAAGTTCTATAGCCTGAATAGGAGGCCCATTGGGGGAACATCAGGTGTCAAACCTGTTTCTGCTGAGATTGCTGCTATCCGGAACCGACATTTCTCCGACCTAGGTAGACCCTTGTCTAAGGTATTGGAGAAATTAAAGAGACATGGACTTCTGAAACCCCTAGAAACCAAACCACTTCCACACCCTCCACCACCGCATCTCAACCTGAACCACTATTGTCATTTCCACCAACAGAAGGGCCATGACACTGACAATTGTGCCCGCCTCCGCCATGAAATCCAAGATCTTATAGACTCCAAAAAGATACCCGACCCTGAAACAGAACAGCCTAACACACATAAGAACCCCCTGCCGAATTATCACACACCTCACACCACCACCGTCCCACCACCAGCCTATATGATAAACTCTGGCCTGCCCAAAAGCCTTATCCTCAAATCCTTTGACTACCAAGCCTTTTGCCTGGGAATTTGGGATAGCAACAGCGAAGATGAAACAGAACAGGGAAAGAATTTTTGGGAAGACTTCTCCAGTAGTGATGAAGAGGAGGTGAGAGGAATGACACACAGCGGGCGTTTCTACAGTGATACGGTTGAGAAGGGTAAGGAAGTATTAACGGATGGCAGAGAAGTGTCTGAAAATGTGGAGAATGCTGAGGGGGATGCAGTGCTACGTCAGTTGAGGAAGACACGGGCACATGTTAGCATGGGAATTGTTGAGTTCGTCTTAGGAGCACATGCGGGCCATGGTCGAGGCCTTGAGCAAGATAGTGGTGACGGAGGATGCAAACCCCGTGATGTTTGTCAGATTAGTGCAAAAGGAACCTTTGCAGATAATAACCTTTTCTGAGGAAGAACTCCCGGCCGAGGGAAGAAATCACAACAAGCCACTATTTATCAGGGCTGAGGTGAGGGCAAGAAGACATCTTGTGTGATGATAGATGATGGCTCATCCATTAATGTATGCACATTGAAGATTTTGGCAAGGTTGGGAATGAAGGCAACGGATCTGGATCCCTCCAATATGACTATCAAAGCTTATGATGATAGTAAGAGGGGAGTTGAGGGTACTTTTGCGGCAATGGTCAAAGTGGGCCCAATTGAAGATGAAGTTGAGTTTACAGTGCTGGACATCCCGGCTATTTTTGCTTTGTTATTGGGAAGGTCGTGGTTTCATAAGCTTGGGGGCGTGCCCTCCACTCTGCATCAGGTTATTAAGTTCCCGTACGAGGGAGAGATTGTCACCATCCGAGCTGAAGTAGATAATGATGTGGCTGCTTTAGAGATACAGCCTTTTCCCGAGGTTCTAGGTATCGGCAACTTTTGAGGAATGGGTGGATCCTAAGGTGGCTAGGATCATGGAGAAGATGAAGTTCGAGCCGGGTAAAGGTTCGACATTGCCAAACTTTAAGGGGCAGACTACCCGGAGAGGGTTGGGATACATGTCTGATGAGGATAAGCCGAAAGCCAATAAGAAAGGGTTGAAGCTGATGGAATGATTTGTGAAGGCAACGGGATATCAGGGAGAACCTGAATCGGTAGAAGTCAATGGGATTATGGTGACCGAGTTTGAGATCTTTCAGGAGGTGATAAGTGAGAAGTCACTGGCATCGGAAATTTTGAGAATGAATAAGAGAAATGGGAAGAAGAGCTGATGCAGTTGGAGGGCCTGACCCTCGAGGAAAAGGAGGAAGAACCAGCTGTGGGAGATGAAGCATTTGTGGAGGATGAAGATGTTTATCTCTCTGATTTATTTGAATGTATTCATGTATCTGCTAGCAATAAAGACAATCATTTTGCTTACTCGTTTGAGTCTCTCCCTTTCAATTTGCACGACTTGAGTATATTTGATATCAGCTCCACAAAAACAAATGCATTTAACCTTGGTACACTTGAGAGCCCCAAGGAAATTCTAATTGCAAGTGAGGTTACCTTTGAGGAGAGGGAGAAATTAGAAGGAATATTGGCCAAATATGCCAAAGTGTTTGCTTGGTCCTATGAGGACATGCCTGGAGTAGACAGAAGCATCGCCCAGCATATAATTCCAACTTATCCGAATATGAGGCCAGTGAAACAGAAACTTCGACGGATGAGACCTGAGTGGGCCGAGAAAGTCAGAGAGGAAGTCAAGAAAAAGATAGATGTGAGGTTCCTGGAAGTGGTGAAGTATCCTGAGTGGTTGGCAAATATTGTGCTGGTGCCAAAGAAAGAAGGGAAAGTCAGAATGTGTGTGGATTACAGAGATCAAAACAAGGCTTGCCAGAAAGATGATTTTCCTCTATCTCATATAGATGTGCTAGTTGACAGTGCGGCTTTATCTGCTATATATTCATTTGCAGATGGGTTTTCAGGATACAATCAGGTCCTCATGGCTGAAGAAGACAAGCACAAGACTGCCTTTGTCACCGAGTGGGGCACATATTGTTACAAGGTAATGCCGTTTGGGCTCAAGAATGCATGAGCTATTTATCAGCGGATGGCCACTACACTATTTCACGACTTGATGCCAAAGAGATTGAAGTATATGTGGATGATATGATGGTAAAATCAGAGACAAGAATTGGGCATATAGAAGCATTGGAGAAGTTCCTTCAGAGAGTTGACAAATGCAACTTGCGGTTGAATCCCAAGAAATATGTGTTTGGGGTAACATCAGGAAAGTTGCTGGGACATACAGTTGGAATGGGAGGAATAGAGGTAGACTCTGAAAAGATCAAAGCAATTACTGAGATGCCAGCACCGAAGACAGAGAAGGAAGTCAGAGCATTCCTCGGGAAAATTCAGTATATCAATCGGTTCATCCCCAAGTTGACATCAGTATGTGAGCCTATCTTCGAACCTGCTGAGAAAAGACCAGCCAGTGAAATGGAATGAGCAATGTCAAGCAGCCTTCGACAAGATCAGAGAATACTTGGTAAAGCCTCCTATATTGAGACCTCCGAGGCCGAGCATACCTTTGATATTGTATTTGGCCATAGAATCAGAAGCACTGGGGGCAATGATGGTACAGGCAGATGAGACAAGGGTAGAGCATGCAGTCTACTATCTCAGTAAGAAGATGCTTCTGTACGAAGCCCGTTATCAGGGAGTATAGAAGATCTATTTGGCAGTGGTATGGGCGTCCAGAAAACTACTACATTACTTCCAGTCTTACAAGATCCAGGTGGTAGCCAAAGAAAATCCATTGAAGTATCTACATTCAGTGCCTTCGCTAGTGGGGAAGTTGGGCAGATGGTTAGTGTTGCTGACAGAGTTTAACATTGAGTATCTCACCTCCAAAGTAATCGGGGCGAGCCGTAGCAGAGTTGCTGGCATTGAAACCTATTGAAGGGGATCAGTATAAGTTTGAATTCCCAGATGAAGAGATCCAAGCAATAACAGTTCAGGGATGGAATATGTTTTTAGACGGAGCAGTGAATTGTAAATGAGCCGGAATTGGGATTTTGATAGTGACTCCCGAATGAGAGACTTTGCCTATGGCCAAGAGGTTGACGTTCGGAGTAACTAACAACATGGCCGAGTATGAAGCATGTGCTTTTGGATTGACTGCATTGATAGCCTTGAAGGCTGAGAGCGTGGAGGTCTACGGAGATTCGATGTTGGTAGTCCGACAGATACAAGGAGAATAAAAATTGAAGGACGAACGGTTGAAACCGTACCTTTTTCACCTCATAAAGTTGGCACAGGCTATCCCCGATTGTAAGTTTCAGCACTTGCCTCGAGAAGATCAGATGGCAGACGCATTAGCTACACTTGCAGCAACTTGGGAAAATCCAGAGAAGTTAGTAATGAGACCATTGATACTGACAACAGCAAGCAAACCGGTCTATGAGACAGAAAGAGTTTTGGAAGTAGAGTTCGACGATGATAAACCTTGGTATCATGACATTCAGAGGTATCTGGAACACATAGAACTCCCAGATGAAGCAAGTAGAAAAGATAGAATAGCCATTCAGAAGTTGGCTTCTCAGTATGTGATTTTGAAAGGAGAATTGTACAAGAGACAGGTAAACGGCGTTCAGTTGAAGTGTTTGAGAAAAGAAGAGGGTCAGAAGATAATGAAAGAACTACATGCTGGGGTATGTGGGCCGCACATTAATGGGTTGAATTGTCTTGCAAGATTACAAGACAAGGTTTCTACTAGTTGACCATGGAGACAGACTGTGCGAAGCTGGTAAAACATTATCATGATTGTCAAGCATATGGTAATATAAATCATCTGCCTCACAAGGAGTTACATGGGTTGTCAGAACCATGGCCTTTCTCAGCATGGGGAATTGATATGATCGGAGATATTCGACCGAATGCATCGAATGGACATCGTTTCATAGTAGTGGTAGTGGACTACTTCTCAAAATGGGTGGAAGCCGAGTCATTTCGTAACGTCATAGCAAAGCAGATGGTGAAGTTCATAGCTCGGAACATCATATGTCGATATGGGATGCCGCATCATGTAGTGACAGATAACGGAGTTCAGTTTCAAGGGGAAACGAAGGCAATGCTACAGAGATATGGGATAGGACATCACAAGTCATCACCTTACCAGCCGCAGGCAAATGGGGCAGTCGAGGTAGCCAATAAGACAGTGAAAAAGATATTAGCCAAGATGACAGAGAACTGTAAAGATTGGGCTAATAGGCTACCGTATGCCCTGTGGGGGTATCGAACATCAGTAAGAACAGCAACAAGAGCCACGCCTTACTCTTTGGTCTATGGAATGGAAGCAGTACTGCCAGTGGAAGTTGAGATACAATCTTTGAGGGTGTTAGCAGAAACAGAGTTACCTGAACAAGAATGAGCCGCACAGAGATTTGAACAGTTAGCACTACTGGATGAAAAGATGATGAAATCCTTGCATCACATGCAGATATATCAGAAGAGACTAGCCCGAGCATTCAACAAGAAGGTGCGTCCTACTAAGATCAGGAATGGTGATTTGGTACTTAAGTAGTTGAGGCCGTCGACGACAGACCCAAGAGGAAAGTTCAGACCTAACTGGGAAAGACCCTACATAATGCAGAAAGTAATGGGAAATGGGGCAGTGAGACTGTCAGATTTGGAAGGGAACGAGTTCACCGAGCCAATCAACTAGGATAGATTGAAGCAGTATTTTGCCTGAGGGAAAGAAGACCGAGCAGTCACCAAGGGAATTGACAGAAGACCTAACCCAACGGGGTAGGAAACTCATTCATGCATGCATGCATACACGTAACATATTTGAATTCTTTTGTGTTTGTTCTGTTTTGTAATAACAGGTTTCAAAGAAGAAAAAGAGAAAGCGGAAAAAACAAGCCAACCATAAGCAGCAACAGTACAGTCTCATCAGTTTCAGGAAGGAATCAGTATCAGTTTGCGGGCGAGGCCCACATCAACATCAATTTGGGGGTGAGGCCTATGTCAGCATCAGTTGGAGGATGAGTCCCAGGGTCGAGGCCCACATCAACATCGGTTTGGGGGCGAGGCCCACATCAACATCAGTTTGGGGGCGAGACCCATGTCAGCATCAATTGGGGGATGACTCCCAGGGTCGAGGCCCACATCCACATTAGTTTGGGGGGCGAGGCCCACACATATCATCAGCAATTTTGGGGATGAGTCCCAGGGCCGAGGCCCACATCATTAGCAGTTTTGGGGATGCGTCCCAGGGTCGTGACCCACATCAACAGTAGTTTGGGGATGCGTCCTAGGGTCGTGACCCATATCATCAGCAATTTTGGGGATGCGTCCCAGGGTCGTGACCCACATTTTCAACATTATTGGGATGCGTCCCAGGGTCGAGGCCCCCGTTGTCGGTTGCAGTTATCAGGATGCGTCCCAGGGCCATTGGCCCCCTGTATTATCAGTTTTAGGGATGCGTCCAAGGTTCGTGACCCACATTTTCAGCGGTATTGGGATGCGTCCCAGGGTCGAGGCCCCCGTTGTCGGTTGCAGTTATTGGGATGCGTCCCAGGATCGAGGTCCACTGCGTCATCAAATCAGCTCGAAGTAGCAGGCAAGTCAGGTGGTAGTTGGCAAGCCAGGTAATTAAAAATGCATTGCACAACTTTGATAAGATTGTAATTGTCACACACTGCACAAGTCCCATCAAAGTGGGAGAGACTGTAGGCACTGTATTTTACATATAAGTCCCGATGATGAGTCTCGTACGGAGGCACTACTCTTTAGGTTGTGAAAGTCGCGAGAAATGAATATCGGAAGGGGAAATTCAGAATAAGTATGTCATCGGATGCAATTCACATGTTCACTGCTTTCGTTCGTGCTGCGTTCGTGAACACGTTCGAACGTCAAGCAGATTGCGGGCGTTCATGCAGCGTTCGAATAGGCGTTTGAACTATGTCGGTACTTCTGGTTTTGTTGCTAGCCTCACGCCCAAGCCCAATTAGCCCACCAAAACCCACCCAAAAATAATTAAAACATTTAAAACATGTCACAAATTAAAATAATATCCTTCCTAACTTAAATAAATCACATCCCAATCTAAATTATTCACATACCTAAATAAACAAATCAAATATATCACCTTCCCAATCAAACCAAATCTCCTCTCTAACTTAAAAAGATTTTTCATTGTGAAATACTAAACAAAATATTCCCCCCCCATAATTGCTTGATCCATTCTTATTCAAACCTTTGAAACCCTAGCCTTTGGCTATAAAAGAAGCCTAAACCAACCTTTCACACCCTAGCACATACATACAAATCACAAGAAATTATGCAAAGCATTAGCACCCTTGCCTACCTAGTTCACACGCCCAAGATAAAAAAAAACAAGAAGAAAACAAATACTTTTATCTCCTACCCTACTCCACTCCACCATCACGGAAACAATCACCAAATAACCCATCCATTGCCGCATAAACAAACCCCCATACCAGCCATACCTTCACGCAAAATAGTCCCAATTCACCCCAAAATAGTGAACAAATCACCCCAAAAAACAGTCCTTTAATATAGAAAAACAGTGAAAAAAAAACTGCACTTTAAAACCCTAAAATTACTGCAAGAAACAGCAGTAAAACAACAGAAAAACAGCAGCAAAACAGAGGAAACGGAAGCTCAAAACAGTGAAGCAGCGAACGAGAGCAGTGGACCGGAGCAGTTGCGGAGCATCAACCCTTCCGACGGCCGTGTAACACACTTTCGAAAGACGACCTAAGAGGTTAGACCTGAGGGCACCCTTCTTATTTATTCTCATCTTTTTTTCTTGTTGTTTATTAAAATTCCTTCGCATGAGAGTCATTTGTTGATATATGTTGTGGTCCTTGGATGAATGGAATATGTTTTCTCTCTTGTGGTATATCGGATGGAAACCCGGACGTAAATTTCGTAGCCGAATCTGAATGGACGGTATTGCGATTTGCACTCGGGATACAATACCACATATCACTTGAGAGATTCACACCCTTTGTTTCATCCAACCTTGTATTCGAGCATGATGGGGTTGCTAGCATGTTATTTATCTTTTAAGCATGATTTAGTCGTTAGTATGCTATTCATTTCTGCATGTTACTTATTTATACATGATGATATAGTGCGCATGGGCTAACTAGGGTGGATTAAAGGTCCTTCATTCGAGGGAAATGCCTAAAGGCTAACTTTTCCACGATGTTTTGCCGCGCCGGACGGAGTATGTTAGATTGAATGTGAGATATGTTTAATCGAGTATACGAGGTCCTATATTATTGTTGTCTTTATTTTATATGCATGGTAACATAATTAATGCGCATGGGCTAACTAGGGTGGATTAATGGTCCTCTATTCGAGGGGAATGTCTGAAGGCTACCTTTACCACGATGTTTTGCCACGCCTTTTATTATGTCATTTACCCTTTGCATATCATTGTTGTATTTACGCATGCATTGCATTCTAGTGCGCATGGGCTAACTAGGGTGGATTCAAGGTCCTCCATTCGAGGGAAAATGCCTAAAGGCTACCTTTACCACAATGTTTTGCCGCGCCGGATGAGGTACACCCGATTGAATGGGAATAAGTTCAATCGGGCACCCGGGGTCCTACAATGTGGATTTGCTTATCTATGTATGTGTTGCGTCATCTATCATGCATCAGGTCTTGTCCCATTCGAACGTGTTCTCGAACGCTATACGAACGTGAACCCTCTATTTACCGTTCGAATGCGTTTACGAATGCTACTCGAATGCGCATGTGTTTTCTTTGTTTTATGATGCATCATGTCTTGTTGTGTTCGAACGCGTTCTCGAACACTATACGAACGCGAACCTTCTATTTACCGTTCGAACACGTTTACTAATGCTACTCAAATGCGCACGTATCTTCTTTGTTTTATCATGCATCAGGTCTGGTCCCATTCGAACGCATTCTCAAACGCTATACGAATGCGAACCTTTTGTTTACCTTTCGAACGTGTTTACGAATGCTACTCGAATGTTCATGCGTTTTGTTTTATCATGCATCAGGTCTTGTCCCGTTCGAACGTGTTCTCGAACGCTATACGAACACAAACCTTCTGTTTACCGTTCGAACGTGTTTTCAAACACTACACGAACGCACATACACTGAACTGATTCCTTTTCATTTCATGCATAATTACTTCTTGGGTGATTTCTCTTGTATTATGTAATTAATCATACCATTCCATTATTGACACTTTTACTGTTATCATTTATTTGTATTCCCACATTTATCCATTTGATGTGTTTGTGAGATGGTATTCAAGCATGATTAGGTCGTTATTATGTTACTTGGTTCTTAAGCATGATTTAGCCGTTAGTACGTTATTCCTCTATGCATGATTTGGTTATCTTCTTTTGCAATAGGCGTTCAATTTATGTTTACATTTAGGTTGTTATTTATTTTTCGTGTTTGATGATCTAACATGTTCATGAGATTATTGTGTGATATCGTATGTTTGCCGTTATGATGATTTATTTTATGCATGAACTTAGAAGTAGATTATCCTTGGAAATATATGTTGCTTAGGCTTGGCTAGATTATTGCATAAATCATATCATTACAAGTGGCATGAGTAAGGGACCCTTCCGAACCTAACGGTTTGAGGTCTTCCCTTGCGATGGGTGAGTGCGGCCTTAAATCATTTTCCCGGTTCACACCGGGTGGTGACTCCATGTTATTTCTCCGGTTTAGTTCCCCCGTGGCTATTCCGTACTCCCAACCGGGCCGCGAGCCTGGAAACAGCGTCGTCCATCATCTGTGTTCTACACGTATGCAACAAGCCTTTAAACCCCTAGTTGTCCCTAGTGGACGAGTTGTAGTCTCGTGAGGGTTTACAGCAACGATACCCATAAATATTTTACAAAAGTAAAAAGATAGTAAAACTAATGCACACAAAAGCAAAAAGACAAGAGAAAATAGAATAAAGAAGTTAGTGATTAAGCAGGTGAAACTTCTACTCCAAGTTACTAGTTGTTTTCTTTCTTTCTAAATTACTAAATAAGTAAATTCTCCGATTATATTTACCATTCTCCATATACACAGTTAATAAAATATTAATCAATTCATTTTTGCCCATAACAGTTACAAGTACAGTTGAGAAGAAAGTAATATTTTTGTCCTAAAGTTTTATCAGAATTCCCATATTTTTGCAGCAATGGAATAATTTTTCTGATTTTTCTGATTTTTTTCTTTCTTTTTGATTTTTTTTTATTTATATACAATATCTTTTGTCTAAGTAGCAAGCTTTGGGTCAGTGACTCCCAAACCAGTTGGCTTTATGGCATTAGGTGTTAAGACACCCCTACAGAATTAATTACTCAGACTTTCGATATATATATTTTTGCATCATCTTTGATCCATGTAGCGAGCTTTGGGCCAGTGACTCCCAAACCAGTTGGTTTTAGGGCACTAGGTGTTAAAACACCCCTACGGACTTAATAACTCGGATCTCAGACGTTGTTTTTTTTATCCCATCACTTTTTGAGATGCTTTCTCCAATTAAACTAGAGCACTGAATATTACAAGCTTTTAATTACAGCTCATGCCTGTATATTTCCATGTATGTTGATAATATCTGTCAACTGAGCATATGAAGATTCATTTTTAGTCAATTTTATGGAGAATTCACAAATTAAATAATTCAAAAGGAAATAAACAAAAATTAACTTGTTCCGAAATAAGTTTGAGATACGTCTCAGGAGTGGAAACTCCTTACACAGTTATTTCACACTAATTTCACATGATTAATCAAGTTAAAAATACAATATTTTTTTATTTTTGTAAAAAATTTTCAGTTTTTTTTATATTTTTCGAAATATTGAGGACTAAAAAACACATAAATAAGAACCTAATCAACTATTCCCCACCCCCAAACCTAAATGAGACATTATCCCCAATGTCTTAAACGTAGAAGAATAGTTTAGAAGACAGTACTTGGTTAGTTGAAATTCTACATCTAAATGGGAAATTTAAAGGTTAAGATCCAGATTTATCCTACGCTTCTTGCCACGATCATCATCGGACCATTTTATCTTAGAAATTATAGGGTCAATTTGTGGTTCATAGGCTAAGAGTTGGTCAATTAATCCTGGTAGTTCTGGCAGTGAGAGGAGTTCTTTTAAGTTTTGACACGAACCCATTTCTCCGGCTTCATCAAGAAATACACAAAGAAAATCATAAAATCCATTTGTGTGTTGACCAATCCAATTGGTTTTCGGTGTATGTTCAGTTCGCCCAAGATAGCACTGTAAAATCTCTTCCACGTACCCAAGCCACCTGGCAAAGCAATAAAAGCTCACACGGTTAATCTTTCCACCAGTTGTTCAGACATACCTGATACGATCTTTTCTTCTCCGTTTGATGATCCTAAAGATTGCCTCTGCAAGGGTTTTGGGATGATTCCCATAACTTGACTACATTCATCCTGTACGGCCTTTGAAACGATCCCCATTAGTCAAGAACTGCCTCCGCCATATACTAGGTGCATATTCTTCTCAGCGATGACTCTCTTAATTCTTGTGCTGTTGCTAATGTATTGTGGCTTATTACCAACACTAGTATCACAAGACACATATATTTATAACTCGTCTTCTTGAAGTAGCTTCATTATGTAGTGTTTCTTTCTCAAATATGGATGCCTTCAAAAGTGCAAATATGAGTTGAATTTTAACACTGAAAATGGGTGAGTAATAATAGCACTAGTATCTTCAAGAACGATTAGTACAAAACAATAATCATGAAAGGTCCAAAATGATTTGGATCTGTCGGAGAAAATAAAGAAAATAACAAACAAATCAAATTATTAGGAAAGACAAAGAGATATAATATTTTCAATATTTAAGGCTTGATTGACGTCATTGCGCAGGGACACTCCCATCCAATTTTCTTAAAATTGGAAACAGGGGTCTTTTTTGATTCAAGATTCCGCTACTTATCTGTTGTCTTCTCTTTGGATTTGCGTATATAACATGCGAATTTTGTGATACATGATCCATTGGGAAATGCGCTCAAGAGTGTTAGATATGTCATCCAAAGACTCCTTACTCAAAGCCCATCCCTATGACATTAATCTTATTTCCATCAATCACGGTTATCAGACAACCATTCCTAAAGAACGAAACGTTAATCACAAACATACGAGCACATTATGCATACATCACATGCTTTTAGCACTTCTCTTTTAGCATATGCTTTCTTCCTAACTAACATATGTGAAATAAAAGAGTCAGAAAAATCACCTGCCACTCAGACCCTCTTCTAATAATCCAACGATTTCAATTGAATAACCTTGATCATCAGTAGTCTCACCGTTCCAAGCGAGCTTGTGTATACTTTCCTGTTAGACAGTAATGACCCATAGCGTCACTATTTTGTAAATGATATTGTATTATTGTACAAAATTAACTATGTAGTAATGAAATTGCCTTTTACCGTTTTGTAATTTATTTACTTTGATATATAAATGGTAAAAGTCCCTATGATTAGTTCCGGATTGTGATGATATGAGACAGTATCAATCCATAAAGGTTTAATCATTAAATATCCCTAGTCGTAGTATTATCGAGATTGGACATCGATAATGCGGAATAGACTAGTACTGCACTTGTGCATGTTGTGAGGGCACAACGGCATAGTTCTCATATATTTAAGTATTGGATACTTATGCAAGTGCGGTAGGAGGTTGTGTTTTACCGATGGTACGGAAAACAGCTTCGCTCTGGATAGACCCCGCGGAGTCCCATTGGTAGTATGTCTGCGTGTCTATGGGAGTCCGCTTCAGGGTAGGTGCATATGATCTTAACCTGAGATTTGCATCGCTAGTACTTACGACAATCGGTAAAATTTAGTTTTGGTGGTCCAGGGCTTTAACGAGTTCTGTGTATACCTCTTCTGGGTTTATCGAGAATCGTAGTGTATTGGATGTGATGTCAAGATGGAAGTATCACTTCAGACAGATGGAGATGATGATCGCGAGGGATCAGAACTAGTACTCTATAATGGTTGCAACCATCGGGATAATATGACTAGGTCAGGATTATCCGATTCAAAGAGACTGGTTGCTTGACATCCGATATGTGTTTCGGACGGGGCAGACACTTATCCAGCCCCAGCCCTACATGTGATCATCCGATACTGGTTCGATATACACTATACTACGGTATACTACGCCTGTTATAGATCTAATATTCCAGTAAGAATATTTCTAGAGAATTGGGTAGGCATGGCGTTTTGCTAGAAGCTAACCTTGTCTTGTAAATCGGTAAAAACGTAGTACTTGGTACGTACGTGTTCGGATAGTTCGACAACCGGATTTACTGCCAACATATCTAGAGGTCTCTTGGGTCGCTTCCCGAAGATTCACCGATGACGTATGATTCAAACTCGATTAATCTTGGATTAATTACGGAGAGACTTTATCTTGGATAAAGTACTGTATAAAGAGAGAGAACGATTAATTTAGAATTAATCGTAAAATTATTATATTCGATATAATAAACGGAATTCGATTTCGACGCGAAATTGAAATTAGATTTTATTCGGGCAAACGAATTAATTTAGAATTAATTCGTTAGCGACGTAAATAATAATTCGCTAGGCGCAATTATTTATTTAATTAAATTCGATTTAATTAACGTCGCGACGTAAGCTCGATATTTCGGAAATATCGAACCCGAACGCGTGAGTGCACGTGGGCCCACTTTCATTTGGAAACGTGTGGGGCCCACATGACACTTGTCATTATTTGTATTTTTTAATCAAGATGCATGCATGAAGATAGTGTACAAAGCACTCAAAGATAATGCATGGAAATTGAGTGTTAGACACTCTAAGTGCTTGCATGGTTTGTGTTATATTTATATTATTATTTAATATATTATAACATAAATATAAATTGATTTTTGAGACAAAAAATCATTACTTCTCTCCCTCTCTAATTACCGAAACTGTGACAGTTTCTTGGCTCTCCATTTTCAGGTTTTTGTTGCAAAAGCTTGAAGAATTTGTGTTTGTTTGGAACTAAAGACACATCTTTGGCTAGCACCATCAAGGGATCATACAAGGTGTTATGGGAAACTCATCTTAGAGCTTGGAAGGATCAAATTCAAGCTTGGAGCTTCTCTTCACTGCTTGGCCGAATCTTCACTGCACAAAGGAGGATTTTGCTTCATCCATTGCATCCACATTTGGCTATTTGTGAGTATTGTTTCCGCCATTACTTCAATCTAATTCATTCTTATATATATTTTGCTTGGTTTTTGATCTTGGGACATGGTTATTAGATTTCCAACAATGGTATCATTGAGCCTAAAAATGCATGCAAATATATTAGGATGTTATTTGGGGAAAATTGTTTGAAGCATGATTTGATGAGTTTGCTTGATTGAATATGCTTAGATGTATGTTAAAATGAATTATACATCATCAATTTCATGGAAAATAAATTGGATTAATTTTTCCAACCCAAGTGGCTTGGCCGAATACATGCAAGCATGAGGACTAGATGATTTTTTAATTTTAAGACATTGGATGACTTGAAATAATATGGAGATGATCATTTGTGACTTGATTGGATTGAAAACGAAATCGGAACCATATTTTCACCTTGGCCGAATGCTTGATGACAAATTAGGGACTGATGATTGATTTTTTGATTAAATAATGTTGGACATGTATTTAAGATAAAAATATGATTAATAGATTAATTTGATATTTTGGAAATATTGATTTAAAGGATTAATCATGAACATACACTTTAATTAATTAAGTTATAAAATTTGGAATTTTAAAATTTAGTTAATTGGGCTTAAATTGGAATTGGGCCTAAAACTATTATATTTGGTCATAAATGGGCTTGGTTGGGCCAAGTAGATTTGGACCATTTGGATTGGATCCAAAATGGGCCTAAATCACACCATTTAAGTCCAAATGTAATAAATGGGCTTTTATGTTTAATTGGGCCTTATGGGCTTGATATTGGTTTTATGGCAAATGAGGGTGATTCCTTATTGGGCTTGGAAATTGGGTTTGACCCACATTGACCAAGGCCCAAGCCTAATGAAATCAATAGAAAGCCCATCGGACTTTAATTAAACGGACATTAGATGTTAGTTGGGCTTTGAGACCCAATAGAACTAGATTTGGAATCTAAGTTATAAAAGCACAATAAAAGTGTATATATTTAATTTAATTTAGAATTAAATAAGGATTAGTATTGAATACGACTTAAATTGGATTTAACGAGTAGTTCGATATAATTCGTGAATTCATACAATATGTATTTATTCTCAAAACGAGTTGGACTCGCGCAAATGCAAACAATTGTTTGAACATTGTATTGTCACCTAATTAAAGACTAATTAATTGGATTTGATTGGTTGTATAACATGCCTTGAATGAATGAATGAATGTGGATGTGTTGTATGAATAGTGCATATCGGATGGATATTAGAAGGGAAGGGTAATTTTAGAAATTATTGTAAATTTGGAATTTATAAATTGGACCTGCGTGTCCAGCCTTATCTCTTTATCTCTATGTATTCTCTTCTCACCTAATTCCCCTCAATGTAAATGAGGTTTCTCTTATTGTATTATGTAATTGGGTAGAAGTAGAATAGTGCTAGCGGGGAGAGGAAAGGGAGTGATTTGTTCTAGGAACAAGTTGTTTATATATCCATCCGTATATCACTATTACTTTACTTTATGCACTTTATGATGTTTTAGAAGCATGCTTAAGGGTGTATGATGATGAGACCTAACAAAGATAAATTAATTGGTTGCCAATTACGCGAAAAATCCCTCAAACAATTTAAGCGATTTTCCTTCCGTTGAATGATTCTTTCTCAAGATCCAAAATTGGCATTGGTTTGTTGGCCAAAGTCAAGACCTTTGTCAATTGAGGATGTGTTTGAATCATGAGAGTTTTGTTACACATCGGTGTCCTGTCCAAGTTGTGATTTGTTGGCCAAAGTCAAGATCACTTCTTGTCCATCGACATTGATTACGAAACTTTCCTTGTCAATGGGTCCCGCTTAACTGGAATCATTAGGTTTGTTGTGCCAAAGCCAAGGCTTAGTTGATTCAGAGGAAATGGTTAGGAAAATGTATTGGATACATTGACGTATGTATTAGATATATATGTTTCGGACTTGGATGTCCACCTACCGGATCTAGGAATTGGATGGGATCCAATTGATCTTCGAGATCTACCTAGTTAAATATCATACAACTTGTTGGCCAAAGTCAAGGTTGTGTGTTATTTAACGGGATCCTAGCCCACTAGGAAATTGGATTTCCCGAGTACTCAACAGAGGGTTAGAGACTTGTAGAAAATAGTGGGAGGCTAGTATTGAGTTTGCAATTTCATTCAGATACTTAGCTTTACGCGCTTACAAAAATTTATTTCGTCAATTTTTAACATTAGTTGGACTAATAAAAATGTTATTTTTCTTGTAACAGTTTGACTGTACCCATTTTTTCGTTAACTAGATAGTTGGACTATCGTAGTTAAGATGGCTAGCAAGGTAAATGTCCGTGACATCATCATGGGTGACAATGTCTTTAGGGGACAAACTTCGCTGATTGGGAAATGAACCTAAGGATAGTCCTTGGGGCGGAGAGGATACTGTATACGATTCAGAGACCTCTCGGGCCTAAGCCCACTGAGCCACTTGAGCTGGAGTTATGGAAAACTCACAGTGATGATTGTGACACAGCTCAGTCGATCATGCTTGCTTCAATGACTCAACACTTTCGTCGCCAAAATAGGGACTTGGATCCTTATAATATGATGGCAAGATTGCAAGATCTTCACCGCACTAATAAGCGGATGGCGAGGTACGAGTTGGTGAAGAGGAATCTTTCGCACCCGTATGACTGATGGTAGTTCTGTTGAGGTCCATGGGACTCAAATGATAGCCGATATTGATGAACTGGCTTGTATGGGTATAGTCTTGGAGTCTGAGCTGGCTATAGATGTACTTCTACAGTCACTACCCGATACTTGGAAACAGATTGTCATCAACTACAAACTGATGAATTCGGATGACACTCTTGGAGAGTTGTTGTCAATTCTCAAGGAGTCAGAGAAAGAACTTCTGAAAGGCAACAAGCGCGAGGCGCACTTTGCAACAACATCTCAAACGCCGAAAGCTGGGCTCAAGGCAACTGGGGGTGTTAAGAAGAAGAAGCATAAGAACAAAGGCAAGGCCAAGTCAACAAAGGCTTCTGGGAAGCCAAGGGACAAGTCTCAAGATGTTTGCCTGAAATGCGGCAAAGAGGTCACTGGAAGCGTGACTGCCGCATGAACAAGGGACATAAGGAGGACATACAGGCGGGCAAGGCACCGGCCTCAGGTATGTTTGTTATTGAGATAAATATGACTACTTCAAGTCTTAATAAAAATTGGATTTTTGATTCTGGCTGTGGTTCTCATATTTGTACTGATGTGCAGGATCTGCATGATAGCAGGAGACTGGCTTCGGGGGAGGTTGATCTACGAGTTGGAAATGGAACTTCTGTTGCTGTTTTGGCCGTAGGCACTTTTGTTTTGGAACTGCCCTCGGGGCATGTACTTAAACTAAATGACTGTTATTTTGTTCCTAGTTTAACTAGGAATATTATTTCTGTATCTTTGTTAACCCAAACAGGGTACACTTTTGTATTTAAAAACACCAGGTGTTATTTATATATGAATGATGCAGAAATTTGCAGTGCTGATGCAAATAATGGTCTTTATATTTTGAATATAAATGAATCTCCAAAATGTAAAATAACAAACAAAAGGCTCAAAATGAGTAATCCAAAAGAAGAAACTTATTTGTGGCATTGTCGTCTGGGACACATCAACAAGACTCGCATATCCACACTTTCGAAGAGTGGGTACTTGGACGGATTTGATCCAAATTCATATGACGTCTGCGAATCTTGTTTATTAGGCAAAATGCCTAAATCACCTTTTAGTGGTAAAGGTGAACGCGCCACTGAACTGTGTTAGCCCTCGTTCATAGTGACGTTTGTGGGCCCATGTCTAGCCAGGCTAGAGGTGGATATCGATACTTCGTAACCTTTACGGATGATGCATCACGTTATGGTTATGTGTATCTAATGATGCACAAGTCGGAAACTTTTGAGAAATTCAAAGAGTTTCGACACGAAGTTGAAAAACAAACAGGCAAGAGTATTAAAACATTACGGTCGGACCGTGGTGGCGAATACTTAAGTAATGAGTTTCAAGATTACTTGAAAGAATATGGTATTCTTTCACAATGGACTCCTCCTGGAACACCACAATTAAATGGTGTGTCTGAACGGAGAAACCGTACCTTGCTTGACATGGTAAGGTCGATGATGAGTCGCACTGAGCTACCTATATCCTTCTGGGGACATGCATTAGAAAGTGCAATTCTTATTTTGAATAGGGTTCCGTCAAAGTCTGTTGAACAGACTCCGTATGAGATATGGACAGGAAAGAAACCAGGTTTCTCATTCCTGAAGATTTGGGGTTGCTGGGCATACGTCAAACGTTTGGAAGGTACCAAACTTGAACCCAAATCAGATAAATGCCTATTTGTTGGATATCCTAAGGAAACCAAAGGATATTACTTCTATAACCCAAAAGAGAACAAAGTATTTGTTGTTGCTCTACATGCGTTTTCCTTGAGAAGGAATTCCTAAATGCAGTGGTTTAGTGGGAGGAAAGTAGAACTCGATGAAAGTCGTAGTGATACTGTTCCTGGCATGAATCTAGAACGGAACATGAACAGTCCATCCAGGATGAGACTGAACCACAATCTTCAATTACACAAGGGCTACGTAGGTCGGAGAGAGTCAGGGTAATACCTGAGAGGTATGGATTCCTGATCTCACCTCATGTAGATATTAATCTTATTGAGGATACTGAACCGGCTACGTATGAGGAAGCGATACAGGGTATCGAATCCACTTTATGGCAAGAGGCCATGAAGGCCGAAATGGATTCCATGTATACCAACCAAGTTTGGACACTGGTTGATGCACCAGAAGGCGTAAAGCCTATTGGATGCAAATGGGTCTTCAAGAAGAAGACAGACATGGATGGCAACGTTCAAACGTACAAAGCTAGGCTTGTAGCGAAGGGGTATCGTCAACAACTTGGAGTTGATTATGACGAAACTTTCTCACCCGTTGCCATGATTAAATCCATTCGGATAATGCTTGCGATAGCTGCATATTACGATTACGAAATATGGCAGATGGACGTTAAAACCGCTTTCCTTAACGGAAACCTGTTGGAGGATGTTTATATGCAACAACCTGACGGTTTTATCGCACCAAGACTTGCAAACAAGGTTTGTAAGTTAAATCGGTCCATTTATGGACTGAAGCAAGCATCGAGGTCATGGAACCAACGTTTTGATGAGGTCATAAAAGAATATGATTTCATTCAAAACGTAGATGATCCTTGTGTATATAAGAAGGTTAGTGGGAGTGCACTGACTTTTATTGTCCTTTATGTCGACGATGTATTGCTTATAGGCAATGACATTCCCATGTTAACGTCGGTGAAAGCTTGGCTTTCATTGAAATTCTCCATGAAAGATCTGGGAGAAGCAGCTTTTATTCTAGGAATAAAGATCTACCGGGATAGATCTAGAAAGCTACTTGGACTCTCCCAGAGTACATATATTGATAAAGTGTTGAAGAGATTCAACATGGATCAGTCCAAGAAGGGACTGTTGCCAACATCACATGGCGTCTTTCTATCTAGGGACATGTGTCCTAAAACACAAGATGAGAGAGACAACATGAGTCGGACTCCGTTCGCCTCGGCAGTCGGATCGATCATGTATGCCATGATATGTACACGACCTGATGTGTCCTATGCTTTGAGCATGTGCAGTCGATATCAGGCCGATCCAGGACAGGATCACTGGATGGCGGTTAAGAATATCCTTAGGTATCTTAAAAGAACTAAGGATGTTTTCTTAATCTATGGAGATGGAGAACTTGAGGTATCTGGGTATACCGATGCAAGTTTCCAAACCGACAGAGACGACTTTAAGTCGCAAACCGGGTACATATTTTGCTTGAATAACGGAGCAGTGAGCTGGAAATCTTCCAAGCAAGATACTGTTGCCGATTCAACAACTGAAGCGGAGTACATTGCAGCAGCTGAAGCAGCAAAAGAGGCAGTTTGGATCCGTAAATTCCTAATTGGATTAGGAGTAGTTCCGTTAGCAGCTGAGCCCGTTCCATTGTATTGTGACAATAGCGGGGCTATAGCACAGGCTAAGGAACCAAGGTCTCATCAACGATCCAAACATGTTCTTCGACGATTCCATCTGATTCGAGAGATCATACATCGTGGCGATGTGAAGATCGAGAAGATCGCATCAGAGGATAATATTGCAGATCCGCTGACGAAGGCTATTCCTCGGGAAAAGTTTGAGCGACATGTACATAGTTCAGGTATTAGATGCTTGAGTGACTGGCTATAGGCCAAGTGGGAGATTGTTAGACAGTAATGACCCATAGCGTCACTATTTTGTAAATGATATTGTATTATTGTACAAAATTAACTATGTAGTAATGAAATTGCCTTTTACCGTTTTGTAATTTATTTACTTTGATATATAAATGGTAAAAGTCCCTATGATTAGTTCCGGATTGTGATGATATGAGACAGTATCAATCCATAAAGGTTTAATCATTAAATATCCCTAGTCGTAGTATTATCGAGATTGGACATCGATAATGCGGAATAGACTAGTACTGCACTTGTGCATGTTGTGAGGGCACAACGGCATAGTTCTCATATATTTAAGTATTGGATACTTATGCAAGTGCGGTAGGAGGTTGTGTTTTACCGATGGTACGGAAAACAGCTTCGCTCTGGATAGACCCCGCGGAGTCCCATTGGTAGTATGTCTGCGTGTCTATGGGAGTCCGCTTCAGGGTAGGTGCATATGATCTTAACCTGAGATTTGCATCGCTAGTACTTACGACAATCGGTAAAATTTAGGTTTGGTGGTCCAGGGCTTTAACGAGTTCTGTGTATACCTCTTCTGGGTTTATCGAGAATCGTAGTGTATGGATGTGATGTCAAGATGGAAGTATCACTTCAGACATATGGAGATGATGATCGCGAGGGATTCAGAACTAGTACTCTATAATGGTTGCAACCATCGGGATAATATGACTAGGTCAGGATTATCCGATTCAAAGAGACTGGTTGCTTGACATCCGATATGTGTTTCGGACGGGGCAGACACTTATCCAGCCCCAGCCCTAGCATGTGATCATCCGATACTGGTTCGATATACACTATACTACGGTATACTACGCCTGTTATAGATCTAATATTCCAGTAAGAATATTTCTAGAGAATTGGGTAGGCATGGCGTTTTGCTAGAAGCTAACCTTGTCTTGTAAATCGGTAAAAACGTAGTACTTGGTACGTACGTGTTCGGATAGTTCGACAACCGGATTTACTGCCAACATATCTAGAGGTCTCTTGGGTCGCTTCCCGAAGATTCACCGATGACGTATGATTCAAACTCGATTAATCTTGGATTAATTACGGAGAGACTTTATCTTGGATAAAGTACTGTATAAAGAGAGAGATCGATTAATTTAGAATTAATCGTAAAATTATTATATTCGATATAATAAACGGAATTCGATTCCGACGCGAAATTGAAATTAGATTTTAATTCGGGCAAACGAATTAATTTAGAATTAATTCGTTAGCGACGTAAATAATAATTCGCTAGGCGCAATTATTTATTTAAATTCGATTTAATTAACGTCGCGACGTAAGCTC
Organism: Zanthoxylum bungeanum; assembly: GCA_019454045.1. Taxonomy (NCBI): domain Eukaryota; kingdom Viridiplantae; phylum Streptophyta; class Magnoliopsida; order Sapindales; family Rutaceae; genus Zanthoxylum; species Zanthoxylum bungeanum. The sequence continues at coordinate 37,995 of SKCR01031795.1, forward strand.
GATATTTCGGAAATATCGAACCCGAACGCGTGAGTGCACGTGGGCCCACTTTCATTTGGAAACGTGTGGGGCCCACATGACACTTGTCATTATTTGTATTTTTTAATCAAGATGCAATGCATGAAGATAGTGTACAAAGCACTCAAAGATAATGCATGGAAATTGAGTGTTAGACACTCTAAGTGCTTGCATGGTTTGTGTTATATTTATATTATTATTTAATATAATTATAACATAAATATAAATTGATTTTTGAGACAAAAAATCAATTACTTCTCTCCCTCTCTAATTACCGAAACTGTGACAGTTTCTTGGCTCTCCATTTTCAGGTTTTTGTTGCAAAAGCTTGAAGTATTTGTTTTGTTTGGACATAAAGAACACATCTTTGGCTAGCACCATCAAGGGATCATACAAGGTGATATGGGAAACTCATCTTAGAGCTTGGAAGGATCAAATTCAAGCTTGGAGCTTCTCTTTCACTGCTTGGCCGAAATCTTCACTGCACAAAGGAGGATTTTGCTTCATCCATTGCATCCACATTTGGCTATTTGTGAGTATTGTTTCCGCCATTACTACTTCAATCTAATTTCATTCTTAATATATCTTGCTTGGTTTTTGATCTTGGGATGGTTATTAGATTTCCAACACTTTCTCACAGAGTTTTGAGTGAGATAATGAAATTGCTTGTGAAGATTGCGAGAGCTTCTTCCATCGGAAATGAATTTTTACTTGCAAAAATTAAACACACATAATAAAACACACCATAAACACAATATATACCAATTGCAATGGGTTGCCTCCCTGCGAGCGCTAAGTTTAATAACATCTCAGCTAGACGTGACTCTCGAACGTGCTGGATCTGAAAATGTGACACTTTCTTTTTGTCGCTCAATGATTCTCCCCAGTATGCTTGACACGCTGACTGTTACCTGAATTGTTGTTGGAATGGGGATTGTATATCTCACAACTCTGTATGGTAACACCTGAAGATCAACAATGGACCTGACCACTTTGACTTCACAGCTTCCCGGAAAAATTTTACCGTGAATCTATAACAACAACACCTGCTCTCTGGCTCCAATTGTCTGCGCATTATTTTTATCATGTCATCTTTTTGTTCATTTCTTTGTACATTTGGCATTTTCCATAAGTTTGTAAGTGAATTCCTCCAATTCGTTGAGTTGGTGAAGTATCTCTTCCTACAGCTGTGGATCAAGACTCAACTTCTTTATGCCCAGTACGCCTTGTTCAAGCTCACTGGCAGATGCATCTTTTCATTTTTCCATTCACCATTTGATATGGGAATATACCAATAAGTGTCTGTAAGCTGTCTGGTAGGCCCATATGTGTCATCTAGTTTTTTTCAGACCATCATTCCTTGTTGATCCATGTTCTTTTCCAAGATTCTTTTGATCTCCCCCTTTTGAACTTCAACCTGTCCATTTGACTGTGTATAGTAAGCAGTGGCAACTTTATGAGTACTCTGTATTGGATAGGAGTACATCAAATTATCTGTTACAGAATATTTGCCAACATCGCGATGATTGGCCGAGGTGTTCCGAAGCGAGTGAAAATTATTTTTAGGAATTGATCACCAATTTTGAATCGTTGGATGGCAGGCAATTACTTTACCAACACCATTTGGAGACGTAGTCTACAGCACTACTAAAGATTGGTCTGAACGATGGCACAAAGGGTCTCATTCTCTTGAAATATTTCATGTTCTCCAGCACATGTACATTGAAGAGAAAACAAGTAAGCATCTTTAAAAAGAGTGTGCCAAAACAAACCTGATTGAGGACTTTTGGCTGCAGTTTTGTTTCCACTGAAGTGTCCGTCATATGGTGATGAATGACAATGTTGAAGAACATTGTTGACCTCCTCCTGTGGAACACACTATCTCAATAATTGATCAGCACAGTGTTTGAATAGGTACGGCTCATCCCAAACATAGTGCTTGACTTCTTTGAAGAACTTCTTTCGTTGCTGAGTTGTCCATTCCAACGCCCATTTTCCTAAGACTATGCAATTGACATAGTCAGCATACCAAGCAGCATCATTTTGTTTCATGGAAAACAATTGTTCATCTGGAAAAGTTTCTTTGATTATCAGTTCTTTGCCATCTGTTTTTCCATTCTCTAGCCTCGACAAGTGATCTGCCACCTGGTTTTCTGTCCATTTCCTGTCTCTGATATCCATGTCAAATTCTTGCAGAAGAAGTATCTAATGGATCAATCTGGGTTTGGCATCTTTCTTCGTGATCAAGTATTTAATTGCTGAATGATCTGTGTAGACCACCACTTTGGGACCCATCGGACACAACTACGAGCAACTCATTTTCAGTGGTTGTGTAGTTGAGTTGAGCTTCATTCAAAGTTCTACTGGAGTAGTAAATGGTGTGGAAAATCTTTGCTTTGTGTTGTCCCAAAACTGTACCTACAGCAAAATCACTAGCGTCACACATCACCTCAAATGGAAGGTCCAGTCTGGTGCTACAATGATAGGAGCAGAAACCAGCTTCTGTTTTAGGATCTCAAAAGCTTCATGGCATTCTTTGGTGAAGTTGAAAGGCACATCCTTCTCGAGAAGATTGCACAGAGGTTTAGTAATCTTGGAAAAGTCTTTGATAAATCTCCTGTAAAAACCTGCTTGTCCGAGAAAACTCTGAATCCCTTTGACAAATGTTGGTGGAGGTAGTTTTTCAATTGTTTCAATCTTTACTTTGTCTACCTCGATTCCCTTTTGTGAGATCCGATGTCCCAGGACGATGCCTTCCTGTACCATGAAGTGGCATTTCTCCCAGTTGAGTACCAGGTTGGTATATTCACATCTTTGTAATACGTGTTCCAGATTTTACAAAAAGTGGTCAAAAGAGTCTCCAAACACAGAGAAATCATCCATAAAACCTTCATACTCTGTTCCAGCATATCTGAGAAAATGGCCATCATGCAACGTTGGAATGTGGCATGAGCATTACATAGTCCAAATAGCATCATGCGGAATGCAAAAGTACCATAGGGACATGTAAAAGTGGTTTTCTCCTAATCTTATGGGGCGATGGCAATCTGATTGTACCCCAAATATCAGTCCAGAAAATAATAGAACTCATGTCCCGCCAGTCTGTCTAGCATCTGATCAATGAATGGAAGCGGAAAATGGTCTTTCCTTGTTGCTTTGTTCAGTTTCCGTAGTCCATACAAACTCTCCATCCAGTCACAGTTCTTGTTGGAATCAGCTCGTTCTTTTCATTTGTGACTACATTTATTCCTCCTTTCTTTGGTACACACTGCATAGGACTCACCTAAGTGATGTCTGAGATGGGTTAAATGATGCCAGCATCCAACCATTTCATGATTTCTTTCTCACGACTTCCTTCATGATTGGATTGAGTCTCTGTTGATGTTTCACTGTGGGTTTTTACTCACCATTCATCATAATCTTGTGCATGCAAAATGATGGACTAATGCCTCGAATGTCTGCTATAGTCCAGCCAATGGCTTTCTTGTGTTCTCTTAACACTCTCATCAACTTTTCTTCATGCTCCAATGTTTGCGAAGAAGATATAATTACAGGTAATTCGGTAGAGTTTCCAAGAAAAGCATACCTGAGATGGCTCGGAAGTAACTTCAGCGCCAACTGCGGTGGTTCTTCAATTGAGGGCTTGATTCACTCATTCTTTGGGAGTTCCAGACTTTCAACTGGTGGTGTTGATTTGAACCGAAATGGTTTGTCAAGATAGTTAATACATTCCAGGATTTCAGCATCTAGCTCGCTGTCAGTCATGTTGGTGATGCAAGCTTCAAGTTTGTCTATGGATGGTGGTACTGCATCAATATCCTGGATGATACTATCAATAACATCAACTCTGAAGAATTCTTCCTCTTTTTCATCACTCGGGAATTCCATGGCTTTGAAAACATTAAAGGTAACTTCTTGGTCCTGAACTTTCATGGTTAGTTCTCCTTTTTGTACATCAATAACAGTTCGACCTGTAGCCAAGAATGGTCTTCCAAGGATGATAGGTACATCTTTGTCTTCTTCCATGTCAAGGATAATGAAATCTGCTGGGAGAATGAGTTAGTCGACTTTGGCCAGTACATCTTCAACAACACCTATTGGAAATGCGAGTGTTCTATCAGCAAGTTGCAGAGAAACTGAGGTAGGCTTTGCTTCTCCAATTTGCAGTTTCCTGTAAATAGAAAAATGCATCAAATTAACACTTGCACCTAAGTCACATAAAGCCTTACCGATATAATGTTCTCTAATGGTGGATGGGACAATGAAACTGCCAGGATCTTTCAACTTTGGAGGAAGCTTCCTCTGGATGATAGCGCTACATTCTTCTGTCAATGCCATTGTCTCGTAATCTCCCAATCTCCGTTTTCGGTGAAAGAATGACTTTCATGAATTTGACATAGTTGGGCATTTCTTCCAAGGCTTCTGCGAATGGAATGTTGATATGCAGCTTTTTGAAAACCTACAAGAAACGAGCAAACTGTTTGTCCAAAATTTTTTTTCTGAAGATGCTGAGGAAAAGGTGGAAGTGGAGTGATTTGATATTTTTCCATTACTTCTTTTTCCTCCATCTGTTGCTCTAATTCTTTTGGAACTTCTTCAATTGTTGCCATGATTCCAACATCTTTGTTGATTTTAGTATCGCTTTTCAAGGTAATGGCTTGACATTGCTCCTTCCCTCGGTTCCTTGGATTCGGTTCTGTGTTGCTGGGAAGATTTCCTAGCAGTCTGTAACTCTAAGCATTGGCCAGTTGTCTAATTTGATTTTTCAGTGCTTTAATAGAGGCATATTAGCTCTGAAACATAGCATCATATTTTTTTAACTGAGTCAGCATTTCCGCTATTATTGGTTCATTTGCCTGCTCCTGGCCTTTGTTCTGTTGCTGTTAGAATCCGGGTGGTGGATAGTTCTTTTGCCCTGAATTGCTGCTCCTTGAGAAATTAGGATGATCCATCCACCCTGGGATCTAGGTGTTGGAATATGGATTGTTCCCCTGTCTATTGAAATTGTTGACATAATTCACTGTCTTTTCTTGTTGGTTTGGTTCTGGTGCTCCTCCATATTGTGAACTTGTGGCTCCAACATTGCCTTGCATACCGAGAGTCTCCATGAATTTGTATATCCGATCTAGCTTGGCATTGACTGTTGTGTTGCTCCAACTTAATAAATTCCAGCAATTCGTTGGATCATGCTACTTTCTGTTGGCCACAAGGAATTGTTGTTAGCCATTTCTTCGATTAAGTCCCATGCTTGATCTTCTTCTTTTGCCATCAAAGCTCCCACAGCAGTAGCATCAATTGTGGTTCTCATCAGTCCAGAAAGTCCATTATAGAAAGTTTGGACTTGAAGCCATTTTGGAATCTCATGGTGAGGACATTTCCGTAGCAAATCTTTGTACCTTTCCCAAGCTTCGTAGAGAGTTTCTGAGTCTTGTTGTAGAAAGGATGTGATGTCATTCCTCATTTTCGCTGTTCTGGCTGGTGGAAAATACTTTGCAAGGAATTTGGTGGCTAGAGTGTTCCAAGTTGTGATGGAACCTACTGGTAGTGAATGTAGCAAGGCTTTAGCCTCTGTCTTTCAAAGAATATGGGAAAATCCACAGTCTCATTGCTTCTTCAGCTCCTCGGTTGTAATTGAAAGTGCCACAAACTTCTAGGAAGTTTCTGATGTGAGCATTAGGGTCCTCAGTTGCATTCCCCCCAAACTAAACTGATTGCTGAATCATCTGAATGAATGTTTTGATATCACACGCATTTGCTGGTAAATGAGGAAGTACAATACAGGAAATGAAGTCGTCGACCACCGGAATGGTCCTGTCTCGAATGGGTATTGGTGGTGCAACTTCCAAAGGGTCAGGTTCCATGTTGACTAAAGCTTTTTGGCCTTCTCGCCTTTCCATTCTCAATTCTCTGATGGTTCTTTCAATTTCTGGGTCAAGCGGTCGGAGTTCAAAGCTTCAGGTTCGTCTCATGTGGTTTCTGAGAACCTAAAACACAAGAAAAAAAACAATAAGTAAAAAGAAATTAGATACAAGTAAAGTATCTAATCTTAAAATTAATAGTGAAAGATAAATAAGTCCCCGACAACGGCGCCAAAAACTTGACCGATGCGAAATCACACGCGTATAACGCAAGTTTGTTAGGGATATGCCCTATACACATCTTGTGGATGGGCTATATGTACATGTATTTGTAATATTTTCATTAACTATTAAAATGGAAATCTTTATTATACATGTCTTACATAACTTATATGAATCATCAACACTGTAATAAAGCCCTTGGAGTAATAAGACGATGGCTTCCACGCCTTATGAGAATCATTACTCTTAAATGTTCCTAGTCATAGTTTTGTTAATAATCTGGGCGTTCACAAAGCGGAGAGACTAGCATGATGATATGATCCGCCCTTAAAAGGGGTAGCCGATCTCATAGGCTACTAGTGGAGATCCGTCTGCTTGGTGTATCACATGGATGCATGACTTGCTCGTGTCTATCGAACTGACCGCCGAAAGTTTTCATATGGAGTGTTTATCCCATATGTCTGTGAGAACTTTCATGTATCGATTTTATGACTAGTCCTTAGACTTGAGGTCTTTACAATCTTATGTGCGGATCAAATAACTTTGACATTCTCCTTCCCTGGTTCAAAAGATCTGGTCATAAGGGTATGATTGGGTCATTTGTTGAAACATATGAAGTTTGTAAAGATACAACAGAGAATCGCCACTCTCTCGTATACTATTTTCTTATAAGAGTAGTATTCCAATTCACAGGTTGATATGTGTGATCAGTGCTTGAGACTGTAGCCACAGCGGAAGAATCATGTGAGATTCTTGGGTTAACACGATTCATGACACTATCAACATCATACATTTGACCATATGGGTAGACACTTTCTATACCCTAGGTCAATAGGTGGGGATACAGTGAGGCGATGGATCGTATCATATGTAAATCGCATACAAAATGAGTATATATATATATATATTTCCTTCTCATTTGGGGGCATTGGCATGTTGCTAGATGTCAACCTTGGTCATTGAAATCGAACGACCATCTGATCGGAGGATAATATATGTTCGATTAAATTATCACGATTCATTTCATGTCCAACTTGAGGGGAACCCGAAAGGTCACACACAACAAAGTCGAAATCAATGGTTAACAGTGCACAGTACAAATATAACAGCATATATGCTTGCTGAAGGAATTGTTCATAAACGGTTCAATGTGTTTAATTATTGAAAAAATCATTTATGAGGTTCTATAGTGGCTTAGGGATTGGTGAATGACGATGGGGGCACTTTGGGAATTGGAATTAGAAAAATTACTATTCATGTGAATAGTAACATGAATAGTAAAAAATATTGTTATTTGTTTTAAATTCCAATTCGTCCCAAACTCTTATTATGGTTTTATAATCTCATTAAACCACTAAATTAAGATCCAATGGTTAAGATTAAATTAGTTTTTATCCCACATTGGATTCTTAATTAATTTTGTTGTCTTTGGAGCACTATATAAACCCAAAGAATTCTTTACAAATTTGCTATACCAAACTTTTCATATCTTCGGTTTATATAAGTGAGCAACTCTAAATTTTAAGAGTAAGCCACTGATTTTGAGGATCCTTAAGTCTAATTGACTAGAGGAACCTCGAGTTAAAAGTTTTGAGGTATTTGCCTAGGCTAACACCAAGGGCAAAATACCCGTGCACTCAAGGCGTAATCTTGCCGTTGAGTTTTGGCTTTGGTGTGTGCATCTTTGGAGGCCACACACTTGGGTGGCTCTTTGGAACGTGGAAGAGCTTGCTGATTTCAAAGAAAATCTTGTAGATTGGAGGGATGACTGGAGGAGTCTTCGGTTCAAGTAAGCCTTTTTCTTTCTTTATTTTAATTAGAGTTCTTATGATAGTTAGCATGTTTAGGTTTATGTTCTTTGCATGTTTTATGAGTTTTATGCTTAGAATATATAGTAACATGCCTAGGCTTGTAGAATAATCAAAACAAATGGGTCTTGGGAAAAGGGAAAGCGGCATAATAATTTTGATTTTCCGCTGTGCACTCGCGGCCGCTTCCCAACAATGGTATCAGCGTGCCGTTTTTGTTTTGATTAGTTCTCTCTCATTTGAACTCTAAATTGGGTGTTTAAAAGCTTTTTGCAAAGCTAACACCATGAACGTAATTTTAGGCACAAGTTTTGCATGATTTGGTTAAGATTTGAATTGTGAAATTACATTTAATGTTCACACGTCTGCGGAAAAACGTGAATAGTAAATTTATTTGAATAAAATAAAATGCAATATCATAATTAAATATTAATCAATCTTATTTAATGCCTAAAATAATTCCAACATATTAAAACTCATATGCTTGATGATTCTATGTATGATTAGAATTGGCATGATTATTTTTGGTGCAAGCATCTAGAGACTTTCTAAGAAATAGAGAGTGTATTGCTTATCCCTTAGCTAAGTAATTATTCCGTGATGAACTTAGAGATTTATTACCTTTAAGGCTAATAAATATAAATCACTTGTTTATAATAAAAGACATTATAAAAGATACAAGTGGGTTGGGACCAATGGGTTAATAAAACTTTCCAAACTAAAGTTAATTTAACCAAAGGTATTACTAGAGTTAGATAATGATTTGGTGTCTTCCTTCACTCACTACCTTTTATAGCCAAAAGGAAAAGCTGTGAAGACATCTAGATAATCATTTACTCAAAGCTTACCTTAAAGCATATTTAAAGTGTTGGACTAATTTGGAGGATCTATTGTTTATTCCTGTCACCAAGGCAATAAGAGCCTAAGAGGTAAGGGTATTTAAGAGAGTTCGCTCCACCCTCCCTCTGGGGAATTTTCAATGGAGGAATCCATTTGACAGTTATTCACTTAAACTTGCTAAAATCCTCAATACTAATTTAAGTCTAAAATTTGCCTCCCATTGCAAAGTATAGACCTAAAGGGCTTAAACCGTATTGGCAGGACTAGGCTTTACCAGACTGACCAATACCAATCTGTCCTTAAATCGTACTATTGACAATGATTTGACTTTACTGAGTCATAATACGCAGCGACCCTTATGCGTGGTCTTATAACTTAGTGGCAAAGATTGGGAGTCCATAAGGACTAGCATAAGCTATGGCATGTTTGATTGCCCAACCCAATGATCAAGGAATTGTGATTTATATCATAAATTGGTTGGGAACCTACCTAATTATCATATTTTATAACGAACGGCCCTAGTGTAGACATTGCATTTTTGCATGTGAAACCCGATGAGGAGTCTCGTATGGATGCACCACCTTTAAGTCGTAGGAGTCGCGGAAAACGGTTGTCGGAAAGGCAAAGTCAAGAATTGACATATTTTGTTTAAGTTCGCTCGGAGTTCGCTTGTTGAAAGTTCATTTTTTTTAACGTATCTCTTAACCCGAAATCACCCCAAACCATTCTAAAGCCACCTAAGCACCCAAACCCACATCCAAAGCCCATAAAACCAAAATAAATCAAACACCAAGCCCACCCTCCATTAGGCCCACGACCATAACACTAAAATTACCCCTCCTTACACTATTCCAACATGATTTACCCATATACCAAACTTACTTTAACCATTCCACCTCACTTTAACAAAATATTAAATAAATAACACTTCACTCATTCAATACCCATACCTCACCCATACTTCACTCATTCAAACCCATACCTCACTCATTCACACCCACACCTCACTCATTCAAGCCCATACCTCACTCATTCAAACCCATACCTCACTCATTCACACCCATACCTCACTCATTCACACTTACACCTCCACTACACCATTTGCCTATATAAACCATCATTTTCCACCTTGAAACCCCTAACACATACCTAAGGAGATCAAACACATATCAAGAGATAACAAGCATACATTGATCAAACACTTAAGCATTTGGAGATCAAAACAGCCCCCTCACTTCCCTTACAAGTCACGCCCATACAACCCTCATCTCCAAGCCATTCACTGCCTCATTTAAGACCTGAAACACGCACATTCTTCCCCCCCACTGCAGCCCTCATTTCCACGCCAAATAGCCTCCTCATTCAGCCTCATTTCCACGCATATACTGACTCCATTATAGCCCTACACCTCACGCCAATCCAGCAGCAAAACAGCCCTATTCCAGCCTTATTTCACGCCCACACAGTCCCATTTACACATCCCAGCCACTGCTCCACATAACCCCTGAAACTTGCGTCTAAACCACCCCATTTTAGCCCCTCAAACCAGTGCACGCAGCCCTCAAATCACCCTCTTTAATCACGCCCAAACAGCAGCTCAAACACACCCCAAACAGTCCCCAATTTGCCAAAACAGTGAATAAAAAACTGCACTTGAAAGTCTTCGAGAAACCGACCAAACGGGAGTCCAATACCCCTCAAGATTCACCAAAACATCCCATAATACACTGCCAACCAGTGAGCCAAGTGTGGAGAATTAAATCGCAGTGAAACGAACTCAAAACAGCGAACTAAATGGCAAAACAGTGAGCAAAACGTCAAAACAGTGAATCGGTGGAATCGTGGTGACTTAGCATTTCCGACGGCCGTGTAACGCGCCTCCGAGCAACGACAAAAAAGGTTAGACCTGAGGGTTTATATCACAGAATTTTCTCACATTAAATAATGATTTAAAAATGTATTTTATGGCATTTTAACATGAGTAGTTAACTTGGCATGTTGTTGAAACTGGCTCACATGAAATAATGGTTTAAAATGTGTTTAATGTGTTTAATTAGTTTAGTATGTTGTATTAAATTTATTTGCATGAGATAATGATTTAGGAAATGTATTTTTATTTGTTTAGCATGAATGATTAGCTTGGCGCGTCATTTAGGATTAATTCACATGAAATAATGATTTAGAATGGTTGTTTGAGCATGTTATTAGTTTACATGGAGTAATGACGTAGGAAGTATGTTTAATTTAAATGGCTATTTAAGCATGTTATTTAGGATTAGTTTACATGAAATATTGACTTAGAATATGTGTTTAATAATGCTAGCATGAATAGTTAATTTAACATGTTAATTAATTTAGGTTACATAAATTAATAAGGTAGGATTGCATGTAATTTGTTTTTTTTCTGTCGCATGAATGTCATTAATTAGTACGTGATGTGGTTTTGAGTGAATGGAATATGTATTCTTTTTGTGGTATATTGGATGGAAACCCGGACATAAATTCCATAGCCGAATCCGAATGGACGGTAGTATGGTTTGCACTCGGGATACAACGCCCCGTACCACTTAAAAGACTCACATGTTTCATTTCACTCAAATTTGTATTTGAAGCATGATTAGATTGTTGTAATGTTGTTTTTACTTTCAAAGCATGTGAACTTAGATTTAGGCATGTATGTTGAGTAGACTTGGTTAAAATTATACAAATCCATTCATTACAAGTGACATAAGTAAGGGACCATTCCGAACCCAACGGTTTGAGGTCTTCCCTTGCGAGGGGTGAGTGCGGCCTTAAATCTCATTTTCCCGGTTCACACCGGGTGGCGACTCCATTATTCTCCGGTTTAGTCCCCGCGGGCTACTCCGTACTCCCAACTAGGCCTGAGTCTAGAACAGCATGCGTCGTCCAGTTTCTGTGTCTACAGTCTGGCGACTCCACTGGGGATAGAGAATCGGCCTCGAAATATTGTCTTGTAATATTTGGATTTGTGTTTTAATTAACCATGACTACTGTGGGTTTAGGGAGTTTAATTAAAGGCATTGTTAGGGCTAGGTGATGGTTTGGTGTCTTCCTTCACTCACTACCTTTTTACAAGGAAAAGCTGTGAAGGCACCTAGATAATCATTTTCCTAGGGGATGGTTGGTGTCTTCCTTCACTCACTACCTTTTTATAAGGAAAAGCTGCGAAGGCATCTAAATAATCATCTCATGTGATAGACTAATTTGGGGGACTCGTTGTTTATTCCTGTCACCAAGCGATAAGAGCCTAAGGGGCTTGGGTATCCACGGTGAGCTTTGCTCCGCCCTCCCTCTGGGGAATCTACAACGGGAAGTCCATTTGATAGTTAGTCACATACCTTAACTTGTTGACATATAAGGTGCACTCACTTGGTCGTTTGAACCCTTGAGTGGGGAGTCCTAGTTGTGGGTAATCATTTGTCAATAAGGGCCTTTGTTTACATTCCTAGAACTTACACATGAACCTTAGTTTTGTGACCAGTAAAAATTACTTATTTATGCTTGTGTTTTGGACCATTATCATTTGGATTCAGTTGGACTTTTTGTCAATAAATATGAACTTGTTGGGCCATTTAAACAGGGACAAGTTCATGTCCTTTGACAATTAGGCCAAAAGCTTCTAAAATGCTAATGGGCTATTTTGTGTTAGGCCTCTTATTATTTGAAGTTATTTAGTTATATTATCGCAAAGTGTAAACATGTTGGGCCTTTTCAACTGGGACAAGTTTGCACTGCGCAATAGTGTGACTAAATACTTTGAAATGATAACGGGCCGATTATTGTAAATTCTTTTACGAGCTTATTTATTTCGTGCATTGATACTCATCTCACGCACATCATGCATACATGCATCATGCTAACCCTTGTGTTTAAAAAGCCATCATAGATTCCCGTTGGGTTAGGGAAGAAGGAAGACTTGTCAAGAGGACAATAACAAATATGAGTGGATCAGAAAATGAGGTATCCCGCGTGGATCAGCTGGAAAATAGTTTCGCCAAGATTACCGAACAGTTGCAAGCTCTGACTGCTGCCGTGTCTAATATAGTTGTGCCCCGTGCTGGGGGAGGTTCTGAAAATGTGAGGCATGAGGAGCCTCCAAACAGGGTTAATGATGATATTCCAATGTTTGATGATGATATGGCTGAGTATGCCGCTGGGAAAATGGACGGGTCTCAGACAGAATTGCAGAAGCTCCGGGATCAGGTAGAAACATTTACCCGCAAGATGAAGGGTAAAGATGAAGATCTGCTGGATTATGAATCGATGACTTTCGAAGAACAGCTGCCAACACAGTTCAAGATGCTTGATATGGCTAAGTTCAATGGGAATGGGGATCCGAGGGTGCATCTCCGACAGTATGTATCAGTTATGAGTTCAGTTGGCTTATCTCAGCGCCAAGTACAGAAGATGTTCGGGATGTCACTCGAGGGGGCACATGTGGTTTGGTATCATAGCCTTGAGAAGAAAGTGAAGGAAGATTGGAGGGAGTTAGCTGATGCCTTCTTGAAACATATGTCACTGATTTGGAGATTGATTTATCACTCCGTGATCTGGAGAACATCAAGCAGAAACCGGAGGAGAATTTTAAAGAGTATGTGGACCGATGGAGAGGACAGTTATTGAAGATGCAGACTCGGCCCTCGGAGAAGGACCAGATAAAGATGATCATCAAGGGTACCAAGCCCTCTATTTATGGTAAGTTGAGGAGGATGGCCTCCATGATCACGGACTTTCGACAGCTGAGAGAGACTGTTATGGATATCGAGGAGGAAGAAGTCGAGAATCGGAAGTTCTATGGCCAAAATAGGAAGACTTTTGGGGGGCATTCTGAGACCAAGCCCACTACTCTGCCGAGGTTGCTACTGTCGGAAACCGGCGTTTCTCCAACCTAGGAAGACCCTTGTCCAAAGTGCTTGAGAGGTTGACAAGGCAAGGACTCCTAAAACCTTTGGAGCCTAGACCACTCCCAAATCCTCCCCCACCAAACCTCAATATGAACCGCTTCTGCAACTTCCACCACCAACAACCTGGTCATGACACCGATAGCTGTGTCCGTCTTCGCTATGAGATCCAAGATTTAATTGACTCCCATAAGATCCCTGACCCTGAAAAAGAACAGCCAAACACACAGAGAAATCCCCTACCAAATTATCACTCATTCCACCACCCACCTACATGATCAACTCTGGCCTACCCGAAACTTTTGTCCTCCAAACTCTCAGCCACCAAGCTTGCCACCTGGAGATAGGAGATGATAGCAATGAAGAACCATAAGCCAAGGAAGAAAGCAATGTTGTGAATAATAAGACTATTCCCCTTAGTTTGTGTGATTTCAATTCAGCCTTTTAATGTAGACGTTGACTTAGTCTACCTGTTTGAACTATTTTCTTGAATGATAATAAAGACGTTCATTTCACTCGAATCTCTTCTGCAACATGAGTATATTTGAGAAAAGCATTCAACCTTGGCACTATGATACTCAGCAATGTTTAGAACATGGGGAATCTTTGTAAAAAGCAGAAAATATGAGATAGCCATTCAGAGACTGGGAAATGAGGCAGTGAGACTATCGGACTTGGAAAAGAATGAGTTCACCGAGCCAATCAATGTTAACAGATTGAAGCTATGTTTTGCCTGAAGGAGAAAAGACTGAATAGTCACCTGTAGAAGACCTAACCCAACGGGATAAGAAATTCATCCATGCATACATGCATACACGTAACTTGCATTCTTGTATTGTGTTTTGTTTTTACAGATGTCAAACAGATAGAAAACCAGCAAAGAGCGACCAGGGACATATGGCGCCGAGGAGCACAATGAGGATCCAACCCATCACAAAAGGGAGTATCTCTTCACTTGCATATTTACATGCACATGTATTCATATTGTTGTTTTGTATTTGCAGGTTTAAAGAAAAAAAAAAAAAAAAAAAGAAAAATGAAAAAAAAAAAAAGAGAAAAAAAATGAAAAGAAAAAAAAATGAATGAAAATGAGTGAGAGAAGTCTTTGATAGGCAGACGTATGTCCGGTGATGACATTGCATGCTGTAGGGAGAGACCCTAGAAACAAAAAGTGCGAGACGCGCTCTCATCCGGTACCCTGAATGGATTGATCTTAGATTAAACTCATAAGCACTTGGTTACGGGATCCTAACAGTGGAAGCCTGAGTGGTTAGCTAGGCGACTAGTTAATGAGATGATTTATCGGTGAATGACCGTTTGCCTGAATGTCCACACTTGTTTACCGATGCTATGATATATGATATGGTTGGAAATAAAAAAAAATGTGTCTCTGAAAAAAAAAATAGACAACCTATAACCGATAAGCGTGAAGCTACCCATGGGCGAGTATTAGGACCACCATGAGGAGAAATGCTACCTTAAAGGGTAGGTATGTCAGAAAAAGAAAAGAGAAAAGAAAAGAAAAAGAAAAGAGAAGAAAAAAAAAGAAAAGAAAAGAGACAAAAGAAAAAAAGATGAAAACCATATCATGTTGAGTATGTTGAAGTAATCACAGAATGTGATTAAGACATCCAGTTAGACCCACTGGTTTGATTCTCTGAAACGAAATCACCAAGTTAGCTTACTTAAGGACTAAGCTGCGAAAGAGCCTTGGCACACACACACATGGAGTCTAGCTCAGATCACCCATTCAGATGATTGGACTTGAGTATGTCGAGTACTTCGAAGGTTCTTCGGTTTCGACGCGAAAGCATTCATTGAGGACAAAAATATATCTATTTATCAAAGATTATCTCGTGAGAGGTGGTGCAATGTGTGAGGTAGATATCATATCAGTTTGGGCGAGGCCCATATCAGTATCAATTTGGGCGAGGCCCATATCAGTATCAGTTTGAAGGCGAGGCCTATCTCAACCTGAGGGCGAGGCCCACATTAGTTCAGTATCAGTTCTGCCGGGTATGGCGATATGGGGGCGAGGCCCATATTAGCATCAGTGGCAGTCTTGCCAGGTATGGCAATCTGGGGGCAAGGCCCACATCATCAGCAGCATCATTACCGAGTATGGCAATATGGGGGCGAGGCCTACATAATATCAGCATCAGCATCAGTATCAGTTTGACCAGTCTTGCCGGGTACGGCACTCTTGGGGGCGGGGCCCACATCAGCTCAGATCAATTTTTTACAAGGAATGGCATTCAGGGGGCGAGGCCCACATTATTTCAGTATCAGTTCAGCCAGGTACGGCACTCCGGGTACGGAGATATCAGATCAGTTCAGCCAGGTACGGCACTCCGGGTATGAAGACATTTCAGCGACACCTTAGGTACGGGGTTAGCACTCAGACATTTGTGGCTCTCTAGGTACGGAGACGTCACCGCGACACCCTAGGTATGAGGTTAGCACGCTAGACTATCATGAAGTGTTATGGATTACCGTGGATTATAATGAAGTTTTGTGGATTACTGTGGATTATCATGAAGTGTTGTGGACTACCGTTGATCATCATGAAGTGTTGTGAATTACCGTGGATTATCATGAAGTGTTGTGGACTATCGTAGATTATCATGAAGCGTCGTGGATTATGTGGATTAACGTAAATTATCATAAAAGCGTTGTGGACTACTGTGGATTATGAAGGTTATGAAGATTATGTGGATTATGTGGACTACTGTGGACTACTGTGGACTACCGTGGATTATGTGGACTACCGTGGATTATGTGGATTGCGTGGACTACCGTGGATTATGTGGATTGTGTGGAATACTGTGGACTACCGTGGATCATGTGGACTACCGTGGATTATGTGGATTGCATGGACTACCGTGGATTATGTGGATTGTGCGGAATACTGTGGATTACGTGGATTATGTGGATCACCGTGGATTATCGTGGATTATGTGGACTATCGTGGACTATTCTGAAGAATTGTGGACTACTGCAACGCCCTAGGTACGGGGCTTAGCACCATCAAATCAACAACAGGCGAGTCAGGTGGCAGCTGGCGAGCCAGGTAAGTATAAATGCACTGCATAGACTTTGATAGGATTGCCACTGTCACACACTACACAAGTCCCATCAAAGTGGGGGCGACTGTAGACATTGCATTTTTGCATGTGAAACCCGATGAGGAGTCTCGTATGGATGCACCACCTTTAAGTCGTAGGAGTCGCGGAAAACGGTTGTCGGAAAGGCAAAGTCAAGAATTGACATATTTTGTTTAAGTTCGCTCGGAGTTCGCTTGTTGAAAGTTCATTTTTTTAACGTATCTCTTAACCCGAAATCACCCCAAACCATTCTAAAGCCACCTAAGCACCCAAACCCACATCGAAAGCCCATAAAACCAAAATAAATCAAACACCAAGCCCACCCTCCATTAGGCCCACGACCATAACACTAAAATTACCCCTCCTTACACTATTCCAACATGATTTACCCATATACCAAACTTACTTTAACCATTCCACCTCACTTTAACAAAATATTAAATAAATAACACTTCACTCATTCAATACCCATACCTCACCCATACTTCACACTTCAAACCCATACCTCACTCATTCACACCCACACCTCACTCATTCAAGCCCATACCTCACTCATTCAACCCATACCTCACTCATTCACACCCATACCTCACTCATTCACACTTACACCTCCACTACACCATTTGCCTATATAAACCATCATTTTCCACCTTGAAACCCCTAACACATACCTAAGGAGATCAAACACATATCAAGAGATAACAAGCATACATTGATCAAACACTTAAGCATTTGGAGATCAAAACAGCCCCCTCACTTCCCTTACAAGTCACGCCCATACAACCCTCATCTCCAAGCCATTCACTGCCTCATTTAAGACCTGAAACACGCACATTCTTCCCCCCCACTGCAGCCCTCATTTCCACGCCAAATAGCCTCCTCATTCAGCCTCATTTCCACGCATATACTGACTCCATTATAGCCCTACACCTCACGCCAATCCAGCAGCAAAACAGCCCTATTCCAGCCTTATTTCACGCCCACACAGTCCCATTTACACATCCCAGCCACTGCTCCACATAACCCCTGAAACTTGCGTCTAAACCACCCCATTTTAGCCCCTCAAACCAGTGCACGCAGCCCTCAAATCACCCTCTTTAATCACGCCCAAACAGCAGCTCAAACACACCCCAAACAGTCCCCAATTTGCCAAAACAGTGAATAAAAAACTGCACTTGAAAGTCTTCGAGAAACCGACCAAACGGGAGTCCAATACCCCTCAAGATTCACCAAAACATCCCATAATACACTGCCAACCAGTGAGCCAAGTGTGGAGAATTAAATCGCAGTGAAACGAACTCAAAACAGCGAACTAAATGGCAAAACAGTGAGCAAAACGTCAAAACAGTGAATCGGTGGAATCGTGGTGACTTAGCATTTCCGACGGCCGTGTAACGCGCCTCCGAGCAACGACAAAAAAGGTTAGACCTGAGGGTTTATATCACAGAATTTTCTCACATTAAATAATGATTTAAAAATGTATTTTATGGCATTTTAACATGAGTAGTTAACTTGGCATGTTGTTGAAACTGGCTCACATGAAATAATGGTTTAAAATGTGTTTTTAATGTGTTTAATTAGTTTAGTATGTTGTATTAAATTTATTTGCATGAGATAATGATTTAGGAAATGTATTTTTATTTGTTTAGCATGAATGATTAGCTTGGCGCGTCATTTAGGATTAATTCACATGAAATAATGATTTAGAATGGTTGTTTGAGCATGTTATTAGTTTACATGGAGTAATGACGTAGGAAGTATGTTTAATTTAAATGGCTATTTAAGCATGTTATTTAGGATTAGTTTACATGAAATATTGACTTAGAATATGTGTTTAATAATGCTAGCATGAATAGTTAATTTAACATGTTAATTAATTTAGGTTACATAAATTAATAAGGTAGGATTGCATGTAATTTGTTTTTTTCTGTCGCATGAATGTCATTAATTAGTACGTGATGTGGTTTTGAGTGAATGGAATATGTATTCTTTTTGTGGTATATTGGATGGAAACCCGGACATAAATTCCATAGCCGAATCCGAATGGACGGTAGTATGGTTTGCACTCGGGATACAACGCCCCGTACCACTTAAAAGACTCACATGTTTCATTTCACTCAAATTTGTATTTGAAGCATGATTAGATTGTTGTAATGTTGTTTTTACTTTCAAAGCATGTGAACTTAGATTTAGGCATGTATGTTGAGTAGACTTGGTTAAAATTATACAAATCCATTCATTACAATACATGACATAAGTAAGGGACCATTCCGAACCCAACGGTTTGAGGTCTTCCCTTGCGAGGGGTGAATGCGGCCTTAAATCTCTCATTTTCCCGGTTCACACCGGGTGGCGACTCCATTATTCTCCGGTTTAGTCCCCGCGGGCTACTCCGTACTCCCAACTAGCCCTGGAGTCTAGAACAGCATGCGTCGTCCAGTTTCTGTGTCTACCTAGTCAGAGTTACGAAATGATGATAATGGGATCCTTGCCCACAAGAAATCCATCATATTTGGGGTTGATGTGATTCGCTTAAAAAATTTAAAACAATTGAGTGGGAGCAACTTCATAAAATTAAAAGCCCATGTTATTATGAAACATTAATGAAAACATATTCCTAATTTTAATATTTTATCTTAACAGGTGGGTTAAAATATTTCACAAACATTCAAATGGCAAACAGAGTATCACTTCGTTCCATCCTTGATGAGCATAAGCTCAAAGGGGACAACTACAATGACTGGTTTAGAAACCTTAAAATTGTCTTACGACAAGAAAAGATTTTCTATGTTCTTGAAAGACCATTTCCCCCTGAACCCGCAGAAGATGCTGGCCAAGATACATTTGATGCTTGGAAGAAACATGTCGATGATGATGAGCAAGCAGTTTGCATAATGCTTGGCTCTATGTCGGATGAACTTCAGAAAGCTCACGAAGATATGGATGCGCAAACCATCATCTTTCACTTGAAGGAGTTGTATGCAACTTCCGGTCATACCGTGAGATTCCAAGTGTCATGTGCCTTTTTTCCAAACAAGGTATAAGGAAGGATCTGTTAGTGGACATATTCTTAAGATGATTGGCCACATTGAAAAATTGGCCGACCTCGGGTTCATCATGGATCATGAGATAGGTCACGATCTAATTCTTCAGTCCTTACCAAAAGAATTCTCTAACTTTATTATGCAGTTTCATTTGTCTGATAAAGAAGCTACTTTAGCATAATTGCACAATCTGATAAAGCAAGCAGAGAATGACTTGAAACCAGAGCTTAAAACCTCCGTCATGCTTACGGGTACGGACCTGAAGCCACGAGGCCCAAAGAAAAATAAGGGCAAGGCCAAGGCTCCAGATCACCTAAAGCCCAATGGTAAGGTAGAGAAGAAAAGGCGAAAGGAGAAATGTTTCTTTTTTGGAAAGAATGGTCATTGGAAGAAAGATTGAAGATCTTTGAAAGCCAAGGAAGCTAGGGAAGCCCAAAAGGCCAAGAAGCCTAATGCTTCAGGTATGTTGTATATGATTGAACTATATTCTCAAAACTCTGAACCTTCTACTTGGGTGCTTGACACCGGTTGTGGGACTCACTTGTGTAACAATGTACATGACCTGAGAAACAGTAGGAGACTCCGTCATGGGGAGGTTGACTTACGCATGGGTAATGGAGCAAAACTTGATGCATTGTGCGTGGGGACTTATTCATTAGTTTTTCCGAATGGTTTAGTTTTAGACATAGAAGATTGTGTTTATGTACCTTCTCTAGTAAAGAACATCATTTCAATTTCTTCTTTATGTAATAAAGGCTTTTCATGCCTAATAAGTTGTAATGAATGTTCTATTTATTTCAATGAAATAAAATATGGAGATGGTATTTTGAATAATGGTATCTATGTCTTACAAACTAACAAAGAATGTTGAACCTCTAATATATACAACGTTAACTCGAATAATCTCAATGAATCACTTCTATGGCACAGTCGCTTAGGTCATATCAATGAAACAAGATTAACTAAGCTCCATAAGGATGGGTATTTTAAACCCTTCAAATATAAACCTTATGGAACTTGTGAGTCTTGTTTACTTGGTAAAATGACCAAATTACCCTTCAAAGGTAAATGACAGCCTGTAGCGGAGACATTAGAACTCATACACTCTGATGTATGCGGACCAATGTCAGTCACCGCTAGAGATGGATTCTCCTATATCATTACATTTATCGATGGTCATTCACGATATGGGTATGTGTACCTTATGCGGTACAAATCTAAAGCCTTTGAGAAATTCAAAGACTTCAAGGCTGAAGTAGAAAACCAGCTTAATAAAAGTATTAAGTCACTAAGGTCTGACCGAGGTGGTGAATACTTAAGCAATGAATTTCAAGATTACTTGAGAGAAAATAGCATTGTTTCCCAGTGGACTCCTCTGGGAACTCCACAACATAATGGGATCTCCGAAAGGAGAAATCGGACATTATTAGATATGGTCTTATCAATGATGTCAGACACGGATCTACCTCTTTCATTTTGGGGTCTTGCTTTAGAAAATGCAACACTACTACTAAACCAAGTTCCTTCCAAAACTGTTAGTCAAACACCATATGAGTTATGGTCTGGGAAACATCATAGTCTTAGTTATCTAAGAGTTTGGGGATGTGACGCATATGTCAAGCTCACACAAAATAACAAATTGGATGATAGAGCAATTAAATGTAAGTTTGTAGGATATGCCTTGAACTCAATAGCATACGTGTTCTACGTCCCAAATGAACAAAGAACATTTGTCTCACGAAATGCTAAATTTCTAGAGAATGAATTCCTTCTCAAGAATTATAGTGGGAGTAGACTTGACCTCGATGAGGTACGAGAAGAACAAACTAACATAGAACTAAACCCTAGGCCCCTCAAAAGGGCAGCGACGGAACAACCACAAGGCTATGAACTCAGAAGGTCTGGTAGGGAAAGACATGAGCCTGAAAGATATGGTTTCCATATTGATGAGGAACATGATCAGGTCATTGATAATGACGATCCCACCAGTTATGAGGAAGCAATGCGTGACATTAATTCAGTCAAGTGGCTTGAGGCCATGAAATCCGAAATAGACTCTATGTATCAGAATTAAGTCTGGGATTTGGTAGATGCACTTGAAGGGATAAAACCCATAGGCTGCAAGTGGATTTACAAGCGTAAAACTGATGCAGAAGGCAACATCCAAACCTATAAGGCTAGGTTGGTGGCGAAAGGTTATAGAAAAATCCAAGGAATTGACTATGACGAAACCTTCTCGTCTGTTGCAATGATAAAGTCTATTCGAATTTTACTGGCACTTGCTGCACATTTTTATTATGAGATTTGGCAAATGGATGTCAAAACAGCTTTCCTTAATGGGAACCTCGTAGAGGAAGTCTATATGACACAACCTGAGAGGTTTGCATCTAAGGATGATCATAATAAATTATGCAAGCTTAAACGATCCATTTATGGACTCAAGAAAGCCTCCAAAAGTTGGAATATACGATTTGATGAGACAATCAAAGAATTTGACTTCATCAAAAATATAGACGAGCCTTATGTTTACAGGAAAAGTAGTGGGAGTGTTGTATTTCTTGTATTATATATCGATGACATATTAATCATCGGGAATGATATTCCCATGATGCAAGCCACCAAGCAATGGTTATCTCAGAATTTCTCCATGAAAGATTTGGGAGAAGCAGCCTACATCCTCGGCATTAAGATCTACCGTAATAGATCTAAGAGGTTGTTAGGAATTTCTCAATCTACGTACATAGATAAAGTTTTGAAAAGATTCAAAATGGAAGATTCCAAAAGAGGTAATTTACCTATTTGTCATGGAATCAAATGATCTAATGAGAAATGTCCACATACTCCTTCAGATAGAGAGCATATGAGTATAATCTCTTATGCTTCAGTAATAGGATCGATCATGTATGCCATGCTCTGTACAAGACCTGATGTCTATTATGCTCTTAGCATAATGAGCAGGTATCAGGCAAATCCTGGTGAGCAACACTGGGCAGCTGTCAAAACAATCCTCAAGTATCCGAGAAGAACTAAGGATGTGTTTTTGACATACGGAGATTGTTCTGAGATGAAAGTCATTGGTTATTGTGATGTGATCTTTCAGACCGATATGGATGACAGTAGATCGCAAACAGGATATCTGTTTACTTTGAATGGCGGTGCTGTCAGTTGGAAAAGCTCAAAGCAGTCAACTACAGCGGACTCCACCACTGAAGCCGAGTATATTACAGTATCTGAGGCTGCTAAAGAAGCAGTCTGGATAAAGAAGTTCATCACAGAGCTGGAAGTGCTTCCCACGATAAAGAATGGCATCACGATGTACTATGACAACACGGGCGCCATTACTCAATCAAATGAACCAAGGTCCCACCAGAAATCCAAGCATGTACTCAGGCGATTTCATCTCATCAGGGAGATTGTTAAGAGAAAAGAAGTTATTAAAGAGAAAATACCCACAGAAGATAATCTTGCAGATTCTCTGACTAAAGGGCCGACTCAACAAAAGCATGATAGGCACACCCGAGAGTATGGTGTCCAGATTCATACTAGTTGGCTATAGTGCAAGTGGGAGATTGTTAGGGATATGCCCTATACCCAACTTGTGGATGGGCTATATGTACATATATTTGTAATATTTTCATTAATTAATAAAATGGCAATCTTTATTATACGTGTCTTACATAACTTATATGAATCATTAACACTGCAATAAAGCCCTTGGAGTAATAAGACGATGGCTTTCACGCCTTATGTGAATCATTACTCTTAAATGTTCCTAGTCATAGTTTTGTGAATAATATGGGCGTTCATAAAGCGGAGAGACTAGCATGATGATATGATCCACCCTTAAGTGGGGTAGCCGATCTCATAGGCTACTAGCGGAGATCTGTCCGCTTTGTGTATCACATGGATGCATGAGTTGCTCGTGTCCATCGAACTGACCGCCGAAAGTTTTCATATGGAGTGTTTATCTCATGTGTCTGTGAGAACTTTCATGCATCGATTATATGACTAGTCCTTAGACTTGAGGTCTTTACAATCTTATGTGTGGATCAAATAACTTTGACGTTCTCCTTCCCCGGTTCAAAAGATCCGATCATAAGGGTATGATTGGGTCATTTGTTGAAACACATGAAGTTTGTAAAGATACAACAGAGAATCGCCACTCTCTCGGATAATATTTTCTTATAAGAGTAGTATTCCAGTTCACGGGTTGATATGTGTGATCAGTGCTTGAGACTGTGGCCACAGCGGAAGAATCATGTGAGATTCTTGGGTTAGCACGATTCATGACACTATCAACATCATACCTTTGACCATATGGTTAGACATTTTTCATACCCTAGGTCAATAGGTGGGGATACAGTGAGGTGAAGGACCGTATCATATGTAAATCGCATACAGAATGGGTATATATATATCTTTCCTTCTCATTTGGGGGCCTTGGCATGTTGCTAGATGTCAACCTTGGTCATTGAAATCGAACTACCATCTGATCGGAGGATAATTTTTGTTCGATTAAATTATCACGATTCATTTCATGTCCATCATGAGGGGAACCCAAAAGGTCACACACAACAAAGTCGAAATCAATGGTTAACAGTGCACATTACAAATATAACAGCATATATGATTGCTGTAGGAAATGTTCATAAATGGTTCAATGTGTTTAATTATTGAACAGATCATTTATGAGGTTTCATAGTGGCTTAGGGATTGGTGAATGACGATGGGGGCACTTTGGGAATTTGAATAAAAAAAATTACTATTCCCATGAATAGTAATGTGAATAGTAACGTGAATAGTAAAAAAATTGTTATTTGTTTTGAATTCCAATTCGGCCCAAACTCTTATTAGGGTTATATAATCTCATTAAACCACTAAATTAAGATCCAATGGCTAAGATTAAATTAGCTTTTATCCCACATCAGATTCTTAATTAATTTTGTTGTCTTTGGAGCACTATATAAACCCAAAGAATTCTTTACAAATTTGCTACACCAAACCTTTCATATTTTGGGTTTATATAAGTGTGCAACTCTAAAGTTTAAGAGTAAGCCACTGATTTTGAGGATCCTTAAGTCTAATTGACTAGAGGAACCTCGAGTTAAAAGTTTTGAGGTATTTGCCTAGGTTAGCACCAAGGGCAAAATACCTGTGCACTCAAGGCGTAGTCTTGCCGTTGAGTTTTGGCTTTGATGTGTGCATATTTGGAGGCCACACACTTGTGTGGCTCTTTGGAATGTGGAAGAGCTTGCTGAGTTTGAGAAAAGCTTGTAGATTGGAGGGAGGACTGGAGGAGTCTTCGGTTCAAGTAAGTCTTTTTCTTTCTTTATTTTAATAAGAGTTCTTATGATAGTTAGCATGTTTAGGTTTATTTTATTTGCATGTTTTATGAGTTTTATGCTTAGAATATATAGTAACATGCCTAGGCTTGTAGAATAATCAAAACAAATGGGTCTTGTGCAAATGGAAAGCAACATAATAATTTTAATTTTCCGCTGAGCACTCGCGGCCGCTTACCAACAGAGCGCACGTATCATTCAAGTAGTATAAAAAGTATCGATCCCACGAGGACTTAAAACCTAAGCTATTAATTATTATGAGGCCAAATGACTACTAGTATCTAACAGATTGATTGATTGACTGGGTGATGACTTTAAACTTAAAAACAAGTAAATAAAATTGCGTGAAAGTAGGTTGAGGAAAATTCAAATTTATAAAACTATCCAGGGTTGTGATTTCTTCCAATATATTTTTAAAGATGAAGTGGTTATTTTACGTTTGTGTAATATATTGGTTTATTAACCTGGAACACGAAATATGTAAAAGCCTCTTCCGATGGTCAAATACAAATACCCATTGTAACCCAATTAATCATATTCATATGTCAACCAAGTTACCTGAATTCATTAAGATTAAGTTCCAATTATGGTTACCCCCCCGCCCGACAGGTATATTCCTATCCTGTAAGGAAATCTATTAAAGGGTTATCTATCCTCAAGGAAGATCGTGGACTATTGAGTCTAAGGCCTTTAACCTAAAATCTTTTTTCCAAGTTCATTTTAAGTTTACCAATTCAATTTTATTAATGGTCAGTTAATATTTAGGCTCAATAAATAAACATTTATATTTCCCAAACTATAATTTAACCCCTTATAAACCGGTGATATTGGATTTCATCACAACCCTAGATAACTAACTTAGTTACGACACATAACTAGGGCTAGTAACAACTTAAAAATAAAAGACATAAAGTAAAATATTGAAAATTAAAATGCTAGAAAGTAAATAAAGAAAAATACAAAAAAAATGTTAGGGCTAGAGGATCTACTTTATCACTACTATTTTTGATATCTCCCTTAATATAATATATTAACTTGTGTGATATTACCAACCAGCCATATAGGGGTATCCTGATTAAGTCAGATTAAGTCCAACCGACCATAAAAGACGGTATCACAATTTGTCCATAAACCATCCATATAGGCCGTAATTACCAACCGACCAACTAGGCGGTATCCATGATTAGTCAGGTTAAAACCAGTTTATAATTGATTACCAACCGACCAATATAGCGGTATCATTGTTAAGTCAAATTTTAAATAGTGAATATATTATAATTAAGGGAGATTAATCTAAATAGCAGTAATAAAAGTTTTACCTTTCACCCTAGCAGGGGGAAGTTACCTCTTCATAGCTGAATAGTAAATACTGAAAAAGTAAAGAAAGTAAATTACTATTAGATAAAGTAAATAAAATTAATTGCAAAACTAAAATTTAAAGAAAACTAGATACAAACTTATTATTTATTCAGAGAATTACAGAGAGGAAGGTACATCTGAAACTGAAATTTCGAGCTGAATTTATAGGCATTAATAGGCCCTGCGCGTCACGACACGACACCCTTTGCGTGTCGCGATGCGCGTAGATCATTGACACGTATCGGATTGGCTTCGAGAGTTCGTGACACGTGTCACGGTTACGTCAGCGGCTGAATTATTAATGTTGGTAACATGTGATGGCGACACATGTCCCGGCACACGTTAGCGTGATTCGCTGAGATGTTGACATGTGGCAGGCGCATTTTTGCATTGATGATGATTGTCGGTAGCATATGATGGTGACACGTTGCACGGCGCACGTTAGCATGATCGGATGTGATGTTGACACGTGGCAGGCGTACGTTAGCAGATTCAGCGCACGTTAGCATCCAGCGTATTTTAGCAAAATTCCTTGATTGGTCCACGTGTCCCGGCGCACGTTAGCATAGATGTGGCGTACGTTAGGCATCGCGAAGCGTGAAGTACGGCTCGACGCGTCAAATGATGATTTTGCCATTTGTTGTCCTTTTTCACTGTTTTGGCCCCAAATCACCTCCAGTATGTCCTGAAACTTTATTTAACTACAAAATAACACAAAACACATCAAAATATTCATAAAACTCAAGAATCTATACAAAATATTAGGTCAAATGAGTGGGAAATAATAATACATTTACCACTTATCACACCTCCAAACCTAAAATTTTGCTAGTCCTCGAGCAAAACACAAAATAAAATAACATAACAATAAAATTAAGCTAAGCCACTTTCGTAGGGATCACGGTTGCATTTAGCGTATACAAGAAGCCTTTAAACCCCTAGGTGTCCCTAGTGGACGAGTTGTAGTCTCGTGAGGATTTACAGCAACGATACCCACAAACATTTTACAAAAGTAAAAAGATAGTAAAACTAATGCACACAAAAGCAAAAAGACAAGAGAAAATAGAATAAAGAAGTTAGTGATTAAGCAGGTGAAACTTCAACTCCAAGTTACTAGTTGTTTTCTTTCTTTCTAAATTACTGAATAAGTAAATTCTCCGATTATATTTACCATTCTCCATATACACAGTTAACAAAATATTAATCATCTCATTTTTACTCACAATAGTTACAAGTGCAGTTGAGAAGAAAGTAATATTTTGTCCTAAAGTTTTATCAAAATTCCCACCTTTTTGCAATAATGGAATAATTTTTCTGATTTTAACTTTCTTTTTGATTTTTTTTTTATTTATATACAATATCTTTTGTCTATGTAGCGAGCTTTGGGTCAGTGACTCCCAAACCAGTTGGCTTTAGGGCACTAGGTGTTAAGACACCCCTACGGACTTAATTACTCAGACTTCCGATATATATATTTTTGCAACAACCTTGATCCATGTAGCGAGCTTTGGGCCAGTGACTCCCAAACCAGTTGGTTTTAGGGTATTAGGTGTTAAAACACCCCTACGGAATTAATAACTCGGATCTCAGAAGTTTTTTTTTTATCCCATCGCTTTTTGAGATGCTTTCTCCAATTAAACTAGAGCACTGAATATTACAAGCTTTTCAATTACAGCTCATGCCCGTATGTTTCCATGTATGTTGATAATACCTGTCAACTGAGCATATGAATATTCATTTTTATTCAATTTTATGGAGAATTCACAAATTAAATAATTCAAAAGGAAATAAACAAAAATTAACTTGTTCTGAAATAAGTTTGAGATACGTCTCAGGAGTGGAAACTCCTTACACAACTATCTCACTCCAATTTCACCTGATTAATCAAGTTAAAAACACAAAAACACAAAATATTTTTTTTGAGTTTTGTAAAATTTTTCAATTTTTTTTATATTTTTCGAAAATTTTATGACTAAAAACAACATACAAACAAGATATTAATCAACTATTCCCCACCCCCAAACCTAAATGAGACATTGTCCCCAATGTCTTAAACAGTAGAAGAAGAGTTTAGAAGATAGTACCTAGTTAGTTGAAATTCTACAGCTAAATTAGAAATTTAAAGGTTAAGATCCAGATTTATCCGACGCTTCTTACCACGATCATCATCAGACCATTTTATCTTGGAAAGGATAGGGTCAATTAAATCCTGGGCAGTTCTGGCAGTGAAGAGGAGTTCTTTTAAAGGTTTTGACACGAACCCATTTCTCCGAGCATTATCAAGAAATACATAAAGAAATCATAAAATCCATATGTGTTGAACAATCTAATTGGTTTCTGGTGTATGTTCAAGTTCACCAAAGATAGTACTGTAAAAATCTCTTCCAACGTACCCAAGCCACCTGGAAAAGCAATAAAAGTATCAGCACGGTTAATTATTTCCACCAGTCGTTCAGACATACCTGGTACGATCCGTTCTTCTCCGTTTGATGATCCTATAAGATCTGACTCTGCCAAAGGTTTTGGGATGATTTCCAGAACTTGACTACCTCCATCTTGTATGGCCTTTGAAATGATCCACATTAGTCCAAGACTGCCTCCGCCATATACTAGGTGCATATTCTTCTTAGCTATGACTCGTCCCAATTCTTGTGCTGCTGCTACATATTGTGGCTTAGTACCAACTCTAGTATCACAAAAGACACAGATATTTATAACTCGTCTTCTTGAAGTAGCTTCCATTTTATGTATGTTTCTTTTCTCAAATCTGGATGCCTTCAAAAGTGCAAAGATGAGTTGAATTTATAACACCTGAAAATGAGTGAGTAATAATAGCACTAGTATCTTCCAAAGAATGATTAGTAGCAAACCAGTAAATAATGAAAGGTCAAAATATTCTGGATCCTGTCGGAGAAAATAAAATAAAACAATAAAACAAATCACAATTATTAGGAAAAGACAAAGAGATATAATATTTACAATAATTTACGGCTTGATTGACGTCAGCGACAAGCTTCCCATCTAATTTTCTTAAAAATTGGCAAACAGGGTCTTTTTGAGTCAGATTCTCGAGACTTATCTATTGTCTTTCTCTTTGGAATTTTGTATATAACACATGAATTTCGTGATACACATATCCACCGGGATGCTTCTCAAGAGTTTTAGATATGTCATCTAAAGACTCCTTACTCAAGCCATCCCTAATGAAATTAATCTTATCTTCACGGTTATCAGACACTATTCCTAAAGAACGACAACGAGTATCACAAAACATACGAGTACCTTTATAGCATACACCCATTTTTTTAGCTCTTCTCTTTTTAGCATAGGTGATTCTTCCTAAACCAGGCATATGTGAAATAAAAGAGTCAGAAGACTCACCTGCCAATCGGACCCGTGCTTCAATAATCTAACGAATGTCAGTTGGAATAACTTTGATCATCAATAGTCTCATTTGTTCCAAACGAGCTTTGTAGACTTTCATCAGAGATTTTTGAGTGAGAGAAGGAAATTTCTTGTGAAGATTTGCGAGAGCTTCTTCCATCGTGAAATGACTTTACCTGCAAAAATTAAACACACAAAAATAAAACGCACCAGATCACAATATATATACAAATTGCATGGGTTACCTCCCTGCAAGCGCTAAGTTTAACGTCGTCAGCTAGACGTGACTTCTCGAACGTTAGGTTGGATCTGAAAGTGTGATACTTTCTTTTTGTCGCTCAAATAATTCTCCCAATAGTGCTTGACACGCTGACTGTTAACCTTGAATGTGTTGTTGGACTTGGGATTGTATATCTCAACAACTCTGTATGGTAACACCTGAGTAATTACAATGGACCTGACCAATTTGACTTCAGCTTTCCAGGAAAAAGTATTAACCATGAATCGTATAACAACACATGCTGCCCTGGCTCCAATTGTCTGCACACTATTTTTTTTATCATGCCATCTTTTGTTCTTTTCTTTATACAGTTTGGCATTTTCATAAGCTTGTAAGCGAAATTCCTCCAATTCGTTGAGTTGGTGAAGTCTTTTCTCTCTTGCAGCTTGTGGATCAAGATTCAACTTCTTCAGTGCCCAGTACGCCTTGTGTTCAAGCTCAACTGGCAGATGGCATGTTTTTCCATACACCATTTGATATAGGGATATACCATTAGGTGTCTTGTAAGCTGTCCGGTAGGCCCATAATGTGTCATCTAGTTTTTCAGAACAATCCTTCCTTGTTGATCCAACAATTCTTTCCAAGATTCTTTTGATCTCCCTTTTGAAACTTCAACATGTCCATTTGACTGTGGATGGTAAGCCATGGTAACTTTATGAGTAACTCTGTATTTGGATATGAATGCATCAAAGTATCTATTGCAGAAATGTGTGCCACCATCGCTGATGATTGCCCGAGGTGTTCCGAAATAAGTGAAAATATTGTTTTTAAGGAACTTGATCACCACTTTTGAATCGTTGGATGGCAGTGCAATTGCTTCAACCCATTTGGAGACGTAGTCTACAACAACTAATATGTACAGGTTTCCGAACGATGGCACAAAGGGTCCCATAAAATCAATACCCCACACATCGAATATCTCCACTTCCAGAATATTTTACAGAGGTCCTTCATTTCTCCTTGAAATATTTCATGTTCTCTGACACCTGTCACATTGAAGAGAAAACAAGTAAGCATCTTTAAAAAGAGTGGGCCAGAACAAACCTGATTGTAGGACTTTGGCTGCAGTTTTGTTTCCGCTGAAGTGTCCGTCATATGGTGATGAATGACAATGTTGAAGAACATTGTTGACCTCCTCATGTGGAACACACAATCTCAATAATTGATCAGCACAGCGTTTGAAAAGGTACGGCTCATCCTAAACATAGTGCTTGACTTCTTTGAAGAACTTCTTTCGTTACTGAGTTGTCCATTCCAAGGCCATTTTCCCAAGACTATGTAATTGACATAGTCTACATACCAAGGAGCATCATGCTGTTCCATGGCAAATAATTGTTCATTTGTAAAATTTTCTTTGATTATCAGTTCTTTGCCAGCTGTTTTTCCATTCTCGAGCCTCGATAAGTGATCTATCACATGGTTTTCTGTCTATTTCCTGTCTCTGATCTCCATGTTGAATTCTTGCAAAAGAAGTATCCAAAGGATCAATCTGGGTTTGGCATCTTTCTTCATGATCAAGTATTTGATTGTTGAATGATCTGTGTAGACCACCACTTTGGGACCCAGCAGATAGGATCGAAATTTATCAAAAGCGAACACAACTGCGAGCAACTCATTTTCAGTGGTTGTGTAGTTGAGTTGAGCTTCATTCAAAGTTCTTCTGGAGTAGTAAATGGTGTGGAAAATCTTTGCTTTGTGTTGTCCCAAAACTGCACCTACAGCAAAATCACTAGCGTCACACATCACCTCAAATAGAAGGTTCCAGTCTGGTGCTACAATGATAGGAGCAGAAACCAGCTTCTGTTTTAGGATCTCAAAAGCTTCCTGGCATTCTTTGGTGAAGTTGAAAGGCACATCCTTCTCCAGAAGATTGCACAGAAGTTTAGCAATCTTGGAAAAGTCTTTGATAAATCTCATGTAAAAACCTGCATGTCCGAGAAAACTCCGAATCCATTTGACAGATGTTGGTGGAGGTAGTTTTTCAATTGTTTCAATCTTTGTTTTGTCTACCTCGATTCCCTTTTGTGAGATCCGATGTCCCAGGATGATGCCTTCCTGCACCATGAAGTGGCATTTCTCCCAGTTGAGTACCAGGTTGGTATCTTCACATCTTTGTAATAGATGTTCCAGATTTTGCAAGAAGTGGTCAAAAGAGTCTCCAAACACAGAGAAATCATCCATAAAAACCTCTATACTCTGTTCCAGTATATCTGAGAAAATGGCCATCATGCAACATTGGAATATGGCAGGAGTATTACATAGTCCAAATGGCATCCTGCAGAATGAAAAAGTACCATAGGGACATGTAAAAGTGGTATTCTCCTGCTCTTCTAGGGCGATGGCAATCTGATTGTACCCCAAATATCCGTCCAGAAAATAATAGAACTCATGTCCCGCCAGTCTGTCTAGCATTTGATCAATGAATGGTAGCGGAAAATGGTCTTACCTTGTTGCTTTGTTTAGTTTCCGGTAGTCCATACAAACTCTCCATCCAGTCACAGTTCTTGTTGGAATCAACTCGTTCTTTTCATTTGTTACTACATTTATTTCTCATTTCTTTGGTACACAATACATAAGAATCACCCAAGTGTTGTATGAGATGGTATAAATGATGCCAGCATCCAACCATTTGATGATTTCTTTCTTCACGACTTCCTTCATGATTGGATTGAGTCTTTAGTGATGCTCCATTGTGGGTTTGTACTCATCATTCATCGGAATCTTGTGCATGCAAAATGATGGACTAATACCTCGAATGTCTGCTATAGTCCAGTAATGGATTTCTTGTGTTCTCGTAACACTCTCATTAACTTTTCTTCCTGCTCCAATGTTAGCGAAGAAGAAATAATAACAGGTAATTCAGAAGAGTTTCTAAGAAAAGCATACCTGAGATGGCTCGAAAGTAACTTCAGCTCCAACTGCGGTGGTTCTTCAATTGAGGGCTTGATTCGCTCCTTCTTTGGGAGTTCCAGACTTTTAACTAGTGGTGTTGATTTGAACCGAAATGATTTGTCAAGATAGTTGATACATTTCAGGATTTCAGCATCTAGCTCGCTGTCAGTCATGTTGGTGATGCAAGCTTCAAGTTTGTCTGTGGGAGGTGGTACTACATCAGTATCCTGGATGATACTATCAATAACATCAACTCCGAAACATTCTTCCTCTTTTTCATCACTCGGGAATTCCATGGCTTCGAAAACATTAAAGGTAACTTCTTGGTCCTGAACTTTCATGGTTATTTCTCCTTTTTGTACATCAATAACAGTTCGACCTGTAGCCAAGAATGTTCTTCCAATGATGATAGGTATATCTTTGTCTTCTTCCATGTCAAGGATAATGAAATCTGCTGGGAGAATGAGTTTGTCGACTTTGACCAGTACATCTTTAACAACACCTCTTGGAAATGCGAGTGTTCTATCAGCAAGTTGCAGAGAAACTGAGGTAGGCATTGCTTCTCCAATTTACAGTTTCCTGTAAATAGAAAAAGGAATCAAATTAACACTTTGCATTTAAGTCACATAGAGCCTTACCAATATAATGTTCTCCAATGGTGCATGGGACAGTGAAACTGCCAGGATCTTTCAACTTTGGGGGAAGCTTCCTCTGGATGATAACGCTACATTCTTTCGTCAATGCCAATGTCTCGTAATCTCCCAATCTCCATTTTCGTGAAAAAATGTCTTTCATGAATTTGACATAGCTGGGCATTTCTTCCAAGGCTTCTGCGAATGGAATGTTGATATGCAGCTTTTTGAAAACCTCCAAGAAATGAGCAAACTGTTTATCCAATTTGCTTTTCTGAAGACGCTGAGGAAAAGGTGGAGGTTGAGTGATTTGATCTTTTTCCTTTGCTTCTTTTTCCTCCATATGTTGCTCTGCTTTTTTTGGAACTTCTTCAATTGTTGCCTTGATTCCAACATCTTTGTTGATTTCAATACCGCTTTTCAATGTAATGGCTTGACATAGCCCCTTCCCTCGGTTCCTTGGATTCGGTTCTGTTTTGCTGGGAAGATTTCCTGGCAGTTTGTAACTCTGGGCATTGGCCAGTTGTCCAATTTGATTATCCAGTTCTTTAATAGAGGCAGATTGGCTCTGAAACATAGCATCATATTTTCTTAACTGAGTCAGCACTTCCACTATTCCTGGTTCATTTGCATGCTTCTGGCCTTTATTATGTTGCTGTTGGAATCCGGGTGGTGGATAGTTCTTTTGCCCTAAATTGTTGCTCCATGAGAAATTGGGATGATTCCTCCACCCTGGGTTGTAGGTGTTGGAATATGGATTGTTCCTTTGTCTGTTGAAATTATTGACATAATTCACCGTCTCTTCTTGTTGGTTTGGTTCTGGTGCTCCTCCATATGGTGAACTTGTGGCTCCAATATTGCCTTGCATACCGAGAATCTCCATGAATTTGCATATCTGATCTAGCTTGGCATTGACTGTTGTGTTGGCTCGAACTTCATAAATTCCAGCAATTCATTGGATCATGCTCCTTTCTATTGGCCACAAGGAATTGTTGTTAGCCATTTCTTCGATTAAGTCTCAGGCTTGATCTTCTCCTTTTGCCATCAAAGCT
The DNA here is from genome assembly GCA_019454045.1 of Zanthoxylum bungeanum. Classification (NCBI taxonomy): domain Eukaryota; kingdom Viridiplantae; phylum Streptophyta; class Magnoliopsida; order Sapindales; family Rutaceae; genus Zanthoxylum; species Zanthoxylum bungeanum. Next base: position 72,752 of record SKCR01031795.1, read on the forward strand.
CCTCCAGCAGCAGCATCAATTGTGGTTCTCATCAGTCCAGAAAGTCCATTATAGAAAGTTTGGACTTGAAGCCATTTTAGAATCTCATGGTGAGGATATTTCCGGAGCAAATCTTTGTACCTTTCCCAAGCTTCGTAGAGAGTTTCCGAGTCTTGTTGTACAAATGATGTGATGTCATTCCTCAGTTTTGCTATTCTGGCTGGTGGAAAATACTTTGCAAGGAATTTGGTTGCTAGAGTGTTCCAAGTTATGATGGAACCTACTGGTAGTGAATGTAGCCAGGCTTTAGCTCTGTCTTTCAAAGAATATGGGAAAATCCACAGTCTCAATGCTTCTTCAGCTCCTCGGTTGTAATTGAAAGTGCCACAAACTTCCAGGAAGTTGCTGATGTGAGCATTAGGGTCCTCAGTTGCATTCCCCCCAAACTGAACTGATTGATGAATCATCTGACTGCATGTTTTGATATCACACGCATTTGCTGGTAAATGAGGAAGTACAATACAGGAAATGAAGCCGTCGACCACCGGAATGGTCCTGTCTCGAATGGGTATTGGTGGTGCAACTTCCAAAGGTTCAGGTTCCATGTTGACTAAAGCTTCTTGGCCTTCTCGCCTTTCCATTCTCAATTGTCTGATGGTTCTTTCAAATTCTGGGTCAAGCGGTCGGAGTTCAAATCTTCTGGTTCGCCTCATGTAGTTTCTGAGAACTTGAAACACAAGAAAACAAAAAAATAAGTAAAAAGAAATTAGATACAAGTAAAGTATCTAACCTTAAAACTAATAGTGAAAGATAAATAAGTCCCCGGCAACGGCGCCAAAAACTTAACCGGTGCGAAATCACACGCGTATAACGCAAGCGCACGTATCGTTCAAGTAGTATAAAAAGTATCGATCCCACGAGGACTTAAAACCGAAGCTATTAATTTTTATGAGGCCAAATGACTACTAGTATCTAACAGATTGATTGATTCACTGGGTGATGACTTTAAACTTAAAAACAAGTAAATAAAAATGCGCGAAAGTAGGTTGAGGAAAATTCAAATTTATAAAACTATCCAGGGTTGTGATTTCTTCCAATATCTTTTTAAAGATGAAGTGGTTATTTTACGTTTGTGTAATATATTGGTTTATTAACCTGGAACACGAAATATGTAAAAGCCTCTTCCGATGGTCAAATACAAATACCCAATGTAACCCAATTAATCATATTCCTATGTCAACCAAGTTACCTGAATTCATTAAGATTAAGTTCCAATTATGGTTACCCCCGCCCGACATGTATATTCCTATCCTGTAAGGAAATCTATTAAAGGGTTATATATCCTCAAGGAAGATCGTGGGCAATTGAGTCTAAGGCCTTTAACCTAAAATCTTTTTTCCAAGTTCATTTTAAGTTTACCAGTTCAATTTTATTAATGGCCAGTTAATAAAAAGCATTAAGATTTATGCTCAATAAATAAACCTTTATATTACCCAAACTGTAATTTAACCCCTTATAAACCGGTGATATTGGATTATATCACAACCCTAGATAACTAACTTAGTTACGACACATAACTAGGGCTAGTAACAACTTAAAAATAAAATACATAAAGTAAAATATTGAAAAGTAAAATGTTGGAAAGTAAATAAAGAAAAATACAATAAAAGAAAATGCTTGGGCTAGAGGATCTACTTTTATCACTACTATTTTTGATATCTCCCTTAATATAATATATTAACTTGTGTGATATTACCAACCAGCCATATAGGCGAAATCATTATTAAGTCAAATTAGGCCAACCGACCATAAAGACGGTATCACAATTTGTCCATAAACCAGCCATATAGGCGGTAATTACCACCGACCAACTAGGCGGTATCCATGTTTAGTCAGGTTAAAACCAGTTTATAATTGATTACCAACCGACCAATATAGCGGTATCCTTGTTAAGTAAAATTTTAAATAATGAATATATTATATTTAAAGGAGATTAATCTAAATAGCAGTAATAAAAGTTTTACCTTTCACCCTAGCAGGGGGAAGTTACCTCCTCATAGATGAATAGTAAAAACTGAAAAAGTAAAGAATGTAAATTATTATTATAGAAAGTAAATAAAATTAATTACAAAATTGAAATTTAAAGAAAACTATATACAAACTCCTTATTTATTCAGAGAATTACAGAGAGGAAGATACATCTGAAACTGAAATTTCGAGCTGAATTTATAGGCGTTAATAGGCCCTACGCGTCGCGACGCGACACCCTTTGCGCCTTGTGACGCGCGTAGATCATTGACACGTATCAGATTAGCTTCGCGAGATCGTGACACGTGTCACGGTTATGTCGGCGGCTGAATTATTAGTGTCGGCAACATGTGATGGCGACATGTGCCCCGGCGTACATTAGCGTGATTCGCTGAGATGTTGACACATGGCAGGCGCATTTTAGCATCGATGATGATTGCCGGCAGCATGTGATGGTGACACGTGGCACGGTGCACGTTAGCATTATCGGATGTGATGTTGACACGTGGCAGGCGCACATTGGAAGATTCGGCACACGTTAGCATCCGGTGTATTTTAGCAAAATCCCTCTGATTGGTCCACGTGTTCGGTGCACGTTAGCATAGTTGCGGCGTACGTTAGGCGTCGCGATGCTTGAAGTGCGGCGCGATGCGCCAAATGATGATTTTGCCCTTTGTTGTCATTTTTCATTCTTTTGGCCCCAAATCACCTCCAGTATGTCCTGAAACTTTATTTAACTACAAAATAACACAAAACACATCAAAATATTCACAAAACTCAAGAATCTATACAAAATATTAGGTCAAATGAGTGGGAAATAGTGATACATTTACCACTCATCAAGAGTCAAAAACCATAAAACATCATCAGCATCGTGACATAAATAAATTTTCAAACATCTCAACGAAAACATAATTTTACAGTTTTTAAAATTTCAAAAAAGATTCCAAGCGTCGATACGAAAACATATCATTTTTATTTTCAGTCAAAAATCATGTAATCAAATATCGTGATACCAAAACATAAGTCAAACAAGGCAATTCCTTTCCCAAAACACTTCTTTCAGAAAATGATTAAACAAGAGTACCCACACTCGTTTCAAAACTTTTCATTTGATGGTAATACTTTTTTTTTCAAATGGCTTATAAATCGTTCATTCAGAGACAAATAATCAAAAGCATATATATATATATATATATATATATATATATATCATACTCATTATCCACTCACAAGCATTCATAATTTGATAATATATATTTCAATCACAAACTCAAAACGTAAACTAGAGCATCACTCAAGAGATCATGCATAGGCTTACACGTTTACTGGCTTATACATTACAAGCTCATACATGATCCATCACATATTTTAAAATAGGTATAAAATGGACACTATACGAACAGAATCCTAATTAGTACTTCTAAACGAATACTTACAAGTCAAGTATATCACAAAACACATTATAGATCCATCAAATCTTGGCAAACGTCTACTACCTCAAGAAGTAATAATATCAAAGTACATTCCATTATCATAATTCTGAGTTCCTACTTATGCTATTACACTAAGTAGACAAGGTCTTTTGAATGCTTCTACCAAATCATGCTAACCACGTTGGGCCACCCCAAACCCGTGGCTACGACCAACCCAAACCTTTGGTGGCCTGCACACAAAAATACATATAAGTTCATGCCAAACATACACCCACACATTCACAAACTAATCAACATTATCTACATATCATCATTCTCATCAACAAAACCAAACCTCCTCATTATCAAATTACATTCAACCAAGCTTATTAAGGCATTATCATGTTATCCTATCACCCCTATGTTAATTTCAGATACTAAAATGCCCTACCCATGCTTATTTCATCATCAAAAGATAAAGTCAAACCTTACATCCTAACTATCCACTCGGTCATAGGCCTATTCCTACCCTTGAAGGATTACAAAATAAATCAACTCATAACTATCATCAAACATCCACTCATTTTTATTTTTTTGAAAATTTTAACTCAAATCATTTGTAACACAACTCAAAACATCAACAAAGACATACATTATGCTTGAATTTTCTCAATAGCATAATTTTTAATCTTAGGGTTCCATGGGTTTCGAAAATGGAGCTAAAATTTGTAAGAAAAAGACTTACATCAAGAAATAAGCCGAGTTATAAGACTTATTTGAGCTTTCTAGGGCTTCGAATGCATGAGAATCTTCAAGATCCATGATTGATTTGAAGTTATAATATGGGTGTAGGAGTGAAGCGATTTCCTGCTATGCCTATGACGTTAGCGACCACTATACTATTGGGCTTACAGCCCATAGAGAGTATGGATAGCCCCAGAAGGGACTAACTAGAGAATAAGAGAGTCGCCACAAGATATGAGATATCGAGAATGATTTAAGGCCGCACTACACCCCTCGCAAGGTCCGAGTTTAAACTTGTTTGGGTTGAAAATGGCATCTTACTATATTAGTATAATATTTACGCTTGAAGGAATTATCCAGACATCTTATAATGTAATAACATTCAAAAGCGATTTAAAAACATACGATAGTGCCAATATGAATAGTAAAAATGAATAAAAAAAATAAGATAAATCATCTCTATGTTATTACAGTAGTTCATAATAAAGCAACACTGAAATAAATATGAGCATATGTTTCATGGGCCTGAACTCAGGGGCCTGGCCGAAAATAAATATTAGAAATACCTCTGACCGTATATACTTTGAAGAATAAAAATATGAAAATAAGTGCAATAGCAAGATACAATATTAAATCCCAACGAAATACTTAGATAATTTTAATCATGCACAATAAAGATCAACTCACAGAATGGCTTATTCACATGTCAAAGATATAATAACACTCAAATAGATAGAGAACAAGATAATATCATGTATTATTGTGCACACACAGGGAGAGGGTATTCCTCTCCTTGAATTGGCCTCGGGGAGACCCAGCCGAATGTATAGTATGTCCTGCCAGACTTGTGACAAGTCTAGTCGGAAATACGTTGTGATCCAGAATTGCTCTATCATGTTATCAATATAAATATTACAAACAGAAAAAAAAAATCATGCATATAATGAGAGAAAAAGATTTGGTATCATAATTACTCAACAACGAACAAACTAAACATAACACATATTTATATAAAAATTCAAGCTTCGTATATGGTTATTATCTAATAGTACGTGGTATTGTATCCGAAATACAGACCACATTACCGTCCATTCGGAATCGGCTATGGAATTTATATCAGGTTTCCAGCCTATATACCGATAGGTAAGTAACCATATAAGGCCCGATTCGATTTATATCTGACTGGATGTATTTCACATCCGACCAGATATACTGGTTCATATAATGAGGGAAAAAATATAAAAGGCATGAATTTTAATAAAGATGCCCTCGAGTCGTACATTATGTTGTATCTTGGCTCAAATAGTAGCCTCTGGATGATGGGTCACTGCTCAAAATCACTCCAAGAATGGAGGAACTCTAAAAGATCAAATGGAATTTTTACGGTTTCTTTTGGGTGAGTCTTTTTAGCTTTCTGATTGTGATTGTTTTATGAGCCTTTGAGTGGGGAATGCTCTCTTTTTTATAATGTCTGAGGAGGTCTGGAAATGGAAGGGGGATAGAATCCCCTTTCAGCCTCCTATTCTGTCTGGCGTTACAGTCATTACTATAGAGAAACATCTGATTTATATCTGACCAAATATACAATTTGAATTATTTATCCAGCCGGTCATTAATAGAGTGTTACCCGCTTAAATATATGTTTGGTCGGTCATGATTATGTCTATTGACTTTAGTAACCGACAATTTACAAATTCAATGACAACTATCTTTTTCCGACCGGATTTAGAACATATCTGGATGGATCTTCTGGTTTGAGAGAATGTAGACCTAACATAGTTTATGTCCGGCTGGCTTTTGACAGCATTCTTTGTAGTTCATTTCCTTCACAAAGTTTATTCTTGTAATTTCCCAATTTTTCCAGAGGTGTCCCTTGTATGAGACTTATCATCAAGCTATATATGTGAAAAATATAATGTCCACAGTCACCCCCACTTTGGTAGGTTTGTACAGTGTGTGACAGTGACATATATATCGAAGTCGTGCAATTTTTACTTACCTGGCTCTTCGAGCATCGCTAGACTTACCTGATTCTGCAGTTGGTTGTAAATGGATGGATAGCCCTCAGGCCTATAGGATTCCTCAATCCTTGGTGTGATTCTGTGATAGGTTATGAACCTGCATATTCCCTAATACTTTGACTAGTTGTGAGATGTCTCGATCTGTACTTTGAATAAACCATCGAGTCCTCTGATGCTCCGACCGGATTTGAGGTGCTTCGACCTCTGCTATGATTGGACCCTCAAGTCCCCCATGTTTTGATTGGTTTTGAGATGCTTCGACCTCTATTGTGATTGGACCCTCAATCCTCTAATGCTTTGATCGGGTTTGAGATGCTTCGACCTCTACTGCGATTGGACCCTCAAGTCCTTCAATGCTTCAATCATTTTTTAGATGATTTGGGTTCCGAGCTTTATTCTCGATTTTGGATGGTCTGATTATGGGCTTTATTCTCGATTTTATTGATTGTAGGCCACTGTGATGTTTGATGATCTTTGGTTTTGTTTCCGATATTTGATGATCATGGGCTTTATTCTCGATGTTTCTGAATGATTGTATGTTTTATTCTTTATCTTTGATAACTGCTGGCTTTGTTCATGATGGTTGATGATTGTGAGCTTTGTTCCCGACTTTGGGTTTTTCTTCCATCTACTTCTTTAGACAGGTCTCGCCCTCATCATTCTGTTTTGGACGGGCCTCTCCCCCATTATTCTTCTTTTGGTGGGCCTTGCCCCCAACATTTTCTTTTGCGGGCCTTGCCCTTAGTGCTTCATCTTTTTTACTTTAGAAACTCCATAGTTTGCAGCCTTCAACTTTTGACTGCAAATTATGTATCTTGCTCCATTTCTTAGAGGCTTGATTTATTTGAATGTTCATTGTAGGCATTGCATTTTTGCATATTAGCCCGATGATGAGTCTCGTATGGAGACACTACCTCTTTAGTTGTGAAAGCCGCGGGAAACGGACGTTGGAAGGGTAAAGTTGGAAATTAGCATTTTGTCAGAGTTAACTCGCGTGTTTCGCTTCGGGTTCGCTTGTTGGACCTCTGTTTTAAAACACACCAAACCCATTAAATCACATCCAAAAATAATTAAAACATTTAAAATACATCTTACAAATTAAAGAATTAAAACATTTAAAATACATCTCACAATTAAATAATTAAAACATTTAAAATACATGTCACAAATTAAATTAAAACCAATTAATTAAACTTAAATTAAATTAAATTAAAACACATGTCACAAATTAAATTCCTTTCCCAAATTAAAAGATTCAAATTAAATTCCATAAATAACATTCCTAATAAAATAAATCACATTCCTAATTTAATTAAATCACCTACCAATTTAAATAAATCATATCCTTAATTAAAAAGAACAAATCAAATCAATTCCCTAATTAAAAGATTTCCTTATCATATACTAAATTAAAAGATATCCCCAATTAATACACAAATCATATTCCTTCCCTAACAAGGTAAATCCTCTCCCTTGGCCTATAAAAAGAACCCTTAACCCACACATCCAAACCCTGGCTGGCCGACTAATTCTCACAAAAAAAAAAAGAAATCAAATAAACCCTTCTCTTCTCTCCCCTCTCGGCCAACTCACAAAAACTGCTCACTGACTTGATCGCCTCTCACACGCTAACAACCAGCGTGCCTAACCTGCCTTCACCTTGCTCTCACAAGCCCCTTTCACGTGTTGGCCTTCAACATCCTCACTCAAGCCAACTCATTATCCACTCACACCTGCCACCCTCACTGACTCTCGCCCCATAACTATTCACGCTAATACCCCTTCAACAATTTCCATCACATCCTCACGTCATCCGGCAGCCCTCCCTCACAAAACCTAGACACACGGCTCATTCTCACAAATCGCAGCCCCTATTAGCCTTCACGTGAGCAGCCTCAGTCAAGACGCATAGCCTTCACTCCCATTCACAAGCCTAGCACATATACATCCCTCTCATACGCCTAAAGCACTCTCTTAAGCCTCCATTGCACGCCCAAGCAGCCCCCTGAAGCCTCCATTGCCGCACCTTCAAGATCCAATAGCCTCTATTGCCGCACCTTCCCTCCATCATCAACACCCTTCACGCCCAAGCCCTAAACTTAACCCTCCATTGCCGAGTTCCAGCCCCCATTTACAGCCCTAAAACACCCTCAAATAATCCTTATTCACAGCCCTAAAGTCGCACTAAACACCCTCCAAACACAGCCCCATTCGCAGCCCCAAAACAGTCCCTGAAAACACCCCACTGCACCAGTGAACTGCTGAGTTTAGCTCGCTGTTCTGGTCAGTTCTTGCTGCGGCTTTAGCCTATAAAACAGTCCTAAAATCACCTAAACACCATCCCAAAAACCTCCATAAAGTTTCCCTAAAAAATCCTTACAAACGCACCTCCCTAAGCCTTCAAAATCACCCAAAACAGTCCGCTAAACCATCAAGACAGTGACCTGAAACGTAGCAGCGAAACAGCAGCGAAACGGACTTGAAACAGCAGCCCGAATAGCAAAACAGCGAGGAAAGACGTTGAGTTGGTGAAATAAAAGAGTAGCGGATCATTCACCCTTCCAACGGACGTGTAACACCCTTTCTTAGACGACAAAAGTGGTTAGACCTGAGGGCACCTTTCTACTTATCTTCTTTATTGTTGTCTTATTTATTTTGATATATAATTGCATGAGAGTCGTTTGAAGCATGATGTGATTGTTGGATGAGCGGGATATGTGTTCTCTTTTGTGGTATATCGGATGGAAACCCGGACGTAAATTCCATAGCCGACTCCGAATGGACGGTAGTATGGTCTGCACTCGGGATACAATGCCACGTACCACTTAAGATACACGTATCTCGTCTCATCCTAATTTGTATTTGAGCATGTTATAGTCTTTAGGTTATATGTTTATTATTTAAAGCATGGTTTAATTTAGTTTGTTATTTATTTGTTAAAGCATGTTTAGGTTGTTCATTATGCATGTTCTTACTTTATGATGCGTTTGGGTAATGATTTACACATGTTGGTTTAATGGTTCAATAGGCTTGTTGTGTTACATTGCGTGAAATTATTTGGATGAAAGCATGTTAGATCTAAGTACCCTTGAGCATGAATGATGAATAGATTCGGTTAGTTTATTGCACAAATTATATCATCATAAATGACATAAGTAAGGGACCATTCCGAACCCAACGGTTTGAGGTCTTCCCTTGCGAGGGGTGAGTGTGGCCTTAAATCTTTGTCCCGGTTCACACCGGGTGGCGACTCCATGTTATTTCGTACTCCCAACTAGGCCGCAAGCCTAGAACATCGTCGCCCAGGTTCTGTTGTCTACAGTCTGGCGACTCCACTGGGTACATTTTGAATCGGCCCCGAAATCATGTCTTGTGATGTTTATGATTTGTGCTTTAGTTAATCCTTTCTATAGTGAGTTGAAAGGGGTGTAATCAAAGGCATTGTTAAGGCTAGGTAATGGTTCGATGTCTTCCTTCACTCACTACCTTTTCATAAGGAAAAGCTGTGAAGACACCGAGATAATCATTACTTGTAGCTCGTTGTGACAGACTAGTTTGGAGGACTCGTTGTTTATTCCTGACACCAAGCGATAAGAGCCTAAGGGGCTTGGGTACTTAAGAGAGCCTCGCTCCACCCTCCCTCTGGGGAATCTACAACGGAAATCCATTCGACAGTTAGTCACACACCATAACTCGTTGGCACGTACCGTAAGGTATAAAAAAGGTGCACTCACTTGGTCGCTCGAACCCTTGAGTGGGGAGTCCTAGTTGTGGGTAATCCTTCGTCAAATGAGAGCCTTTGTCCACACTCCCGTAAACCCACATGTGAACCATAGTTGTATGACCTATAGGGGCCACCCTTTATGCTTTTGATAACCCCATGCATATTGTGTCTCATACATCACATGCATCTCATGCATACATGCATCATGTTAACCCTCGTGTCTTAAAAGAGCCATCATAGATATCCGTTGGGTTAGGAGAAAGAAGACTTTTCAATTAAAAGTCTAGCAAACATGGATATCGTGGAAAAGGAAACCGAGGAATATATAACTTTACTACAAGGATAGAAAGACCATGGTGGGCCCAAAAAAATGAAAAAAAAAAAGAAAAAAAAGAAAAAAAAAGAAGAAAAAAAAAAAAAAAAAAAAAAAAGAGAAAAAAAAAAAAAATTGTTGTTTGTTTTTAATCCTTGATAGTTAGACATAAGTCCGATGATGAAATTGTTTGCTTTAGGGTGAAACCTTAGAAACGATAAATTCTTGATGTGCTTTTATCTGATACTTTGATTAGTTGATCTACGTTGACTCGTAAGCACTTGATTATGGTTCTTAGTAGTGAAAACCTGAGTAGTTAGCAATGTGACTAGTTGAAGAAATGTAGGTCGGTGAATGACCGTTTGCTTAGATGTCTATCTTGATTGCTTATGTTATGATGTGTGGTATGGTTGAAAATGAAAAGAAAAGTCTCTAAAGAAAAGAATTGAACCACCTATAACCAATAAGCGTGAAGCTACCCATGGGCGAGTATTAGGACCACCATGAGGAGAAATGCTACCTTAAAGGGTAGGTGTGTTGAAAAAAAAAACAGAAAAAAAAGAGAAAAAAGAAGTTCAAAATGAAAAGAAAAAAAAGAAAGAGATAAAAGAGAAAGAAAATCATACCACATTGAGCACAAAAAAAGCAATTGCAAGCATAATTGAGACATCAAGGTTGGTTTGACCCATCGATCCCGATTATTGACGAAATCATTGAGTTAGCTTACCTGGGGATGAATCTGCGAAGGAACCTTTGCACACACACACTTTGAGTCTGGCATAGATCATTTATTCAAAGACTTGGATTTGAGTTGCATTGAGTGTTTGAAGGTTCTCTGGTTTCAATACTGGGCATTCTTTGAGGACCATAATATGTGTAGTTATGGGACTATTTCATAGCATGTGATATATCATGATGATATGGAAGGCCCCACCATGTGGTTCATCTTGACCAAGTACAAACAGCGGACAACAGAAAGGTAAACCAAGACTGGGGGCGACCAGTCTCCCACATCGCGAATCAGGGACATAACAAGATATTAAGTCATGAAACCAGGAAGAAGACTGAGCAATCACCTGGAGAACTAGCGGAAGACCTAACCCAACGGAATAGGAAATTCATTCATGCATGCATGCATACACGTAACGTATTTGCATTCTTTTTTTGTTTGTTTCATTTTGTATTCACAGGTTTCAAAGAAGAAAAAGAGAAAGCGGCAAAGACAAGCCAACCAGAATCAACAACATATGAGTAATAGTTTTGAGGATGAGTCCCAGGGTTGAGGCCCATATCAGTATCAGCATGGGGGCGAGGCCCACATCAGTATCCATTTGGGGCGAGGCCCATATCAGTATCAGCATGAGGGCAAGGCCCATATCAGTATTCGTTTGGGGATGAGTCCCGGGGTTGAGGCCCACATCAATATCCGTTTGGGGCGAGGCCCACATCAGTATTGGGGCGAGGCCCACGTCAGTATCAGTTTTGGGGCAAGGCCCACATCAGTTTCAGTTTTGGGGCGAAGCCCACATCAGTATCAATTCAAGGCTGAGGCCCACATCATCAGAATTTTGGAATGAATCCCAGGGCTGAGGCCCACATCGTCAGATTTTGGAATGAATCCAGGGAATGAATCCCAGGGCTGAGGCCCACATCGTCAGATTTTGGAATGAATCCCAGGGCTGAGGCCCACATCGTCAGAATTTGGAATGGATCCAGGGAATGAATCCCAGGGCTAAGGACCACCTTATCAGAATTTGGAATGAATCCAGGGAATGAATCCCATGGCTGAGGCCCACATCGTCAGATTTTGGAATGAATCCAGGGAATGAATCCCAGGGCTGAGGCCCACATCGTCAGATTTTGGAATGAATCCCAGGGCTGAGGCCCACATCGTCAGAATTTGGAATGGATCCAGGGAATGAATCCCAGGGCTGAGGACCACCTTATCAGAATTTGGAATGAATCCAGGGAATGAATCCCAGGGCCAAGGCCCACGTCGTCAGAATTTGGAATGAATCCAGGGAATGAATCCCAGGGCCGAGGCCCACGTCTTTAGAATTTGGAATGAATCTCAGGGTCGAGGCCCATGTCGTCAGAATTTGGAATGAATCCCAGGGCCGAGGCCTACATCAGCATCAGTTTAGGGCGAGGCCCACATCAGCATCAGTTTGAGGCGAGGCCCGTATTAGCATCAGTATCAGTCTTCCCGGGTATGGCACTCTGGGGGCGAGGCCCACATCTTTATCAGTATGAGTCTTGCCGGGTATGGCATTCTGGGGGCGAGGCCCACATTACATCAGTATCAGCATTGCCGGGTATGGCATTCTGGGGGCGAGGCCCACATTACATCAGATCAGTCCTGCTAGATATAGCATTCTGGGGGCGAGGCCCACATAGCATCAGATCAGTTTCTGCCGGGTATGGCACTCTGGGGGCGAGGCCCGCATTACTTCAAATTAGTTTCTGCCGAGAATGGCACTCCAGGAATGGAGATTTAATCCGAGAATGGACAGTCCGGGAATGGACAGCTCGAGAATGAGCACGCCGGGAATGGCACGCCGGGAATGGCACTCTGAGAATGGAGATATAGTCCGAGAATGGACAGTCCGGGAATGGAAAGCTCGGGAATGAGCACAATGGCACTCCGAGAATGGAGATATAGTCCGGGAATGGACAGTCCGGGAATGGACAGCTCGGGAATGAGCACGCCGGGAATGGCACTCCGGGAATGGAGATCGGTTCGGGAATGGACCACAACACGGTGACAGTTCGGGAATGGACTTCATCACATCATATCACAGCAACACTCCGGGAATGGAGATCGGTTCGGGAATGGACCACAACACGGTGACAGTTCGGGAATGGACTTCATCACATCACATCACAGCAACACTCCGGGAATGGAGATTGGTTCGGGAATGGACCACAACACGGTGACAGTTCGGGAATGGACTTCATCACATCAACTCAACACAGCACGGCAAGCCAAGCGGCAGCTGGCGAGCCAGGTAAGTAAAAATGCATTGCACGTACTTTGATAGGATTGTCATTATCACACACTGCACAAGTCCCATCAAAGTGGGGGCGACTGTAGGCATTGCATTTTTGCATATTAGCCCGATGATGAGTCTCGTATGGAGACACTACCTCTTTAGTTGTGAAAGTCGCGGGAAACGGACGTTGGAAGGGTAAAGTTGGAAATTAACATTTTGTCAGAGTTAACTCGCGTGTTTCGCTTCGGGTTCGCTTGTTGGACCTCTGTTTTAAAACACACCAAACCCATTAAATCACATCCAAAAATAATTAAAACATTTAAAACACATCTTACAAATTAAATAATTAAAACATTTAAAATACATCTCACAAATTAAATAATTAAAACATTAAAATACATGTCACAAATAAATTAAAACCAATTAAATTAAACTTAAATTAAATTAAATTAAAACACATGTCACAAATTAAATTCCTTCCCAAATTAAAAGATTCAAATTAAATTCCATAAATAACATTCCTAATTAAAATAAATCACATTCCTAATTTAATTAAATCACCTACCATTTAAATAAATCATATCCTTAATTAAAAAGAACAAATCAAATCAATTCCCTAATTAAAAGATTTCCTTATCATATACTAAATTAAAAGATATCCCCAATTAATACACAAATCCTATTCCTTCCCTAACAAGGTAAATCCTCTCCCTTGGCCTATAAAAAGAACCCTTAACCCACACATCCAAACCCTGGCTGGCCGACTAATTCTCACAAAAAAAAGACATCAAATAAACCCTTCTCTTCTCTCCCCTCTCGGCCAACTCACAAAAATTGCTCACTGACTTGATCGCCTCTCACACGCTAACAACCAGCGTGCCTAACCTGCCTTCACCTTGCTCTCACAAGCCCCTTTCACGTGTTGGCCTTCAACATCCTCACTCAAGCCAACTCATTAATCCACTCACACCTGCCACCCTCACTGACTCTCGCCCCATAACTATTCACGCTAATACCCCTTCAACAATTTCCATCACATCCTCACGTCATCCGGCAGCCCTCCCTCACAAAACCTAGACACACGGCTCATTCTCACAAATCGCAGCCCCTATTAGCCTTCACGTGAGCAGCCTCAGTCAAGACGCATAGCCTTCACTCCCATTCACAAGCCTAGCACATATACATCCCTCTCATACACCTAAAGCACTCTCTTAAGCCTCCATTGCACGCCCAAGCAGCCCCCTGAAGCCTCCATTGCCGCACCTTCAAGATCCAATAGCCTCTATTGCCGCACCTTCCCTCCATCATCAACACCCTTCACGCCCAAGCCCTAAACTTAACCCTCCATTGCCGAGTTCCAGCCCCCATTTATAGCCCTAAAACACCCTCAAATAAACCTTATTCACAGCCCTAAAGTCGCACTAAACACCCACCAAACACAGCCCCATTCGCAGCCCCAAAACAGTCCCTGAAAACACCCCACTGCACCAGTGAACTGCTGAGTTTAGCTCGCTGTTCTGGTCAGTTCTTGCTGCGGCTTTACCCTATAAAACCGTCCTAAAATCACCTAAACACACCATCCCAAAAACCTCCATAAAGTTTCCCTAAAAAATCCTTACAAACGCACCTCCCTAAGCCTTCAAAATCACCCAAAACAGTCCGCTAAACCATCAAGACAGTGACCTGAAACGTAGCAGCGAAACAGCAGCGAAACGGACTTGAAACAGCAGCCCGATTAGCAAAACAGCGAGGAAAGACATTGAGTTGGTGAACTAAAAGAGTAGCGGATCATTCACCCTTCCAACGGACGTGTAACACCCTTTCTTAGACGACAAAAGAGGTTAGACCTGAGGGCACCTTTCTACTTATCTTCTTTATTGTTGTCTTATTTATTTTGATATATAATTGCATGAGAGTCGTTTGAAGCATGATGTGATTGTTGGATGAGCGGGATATGTGTTCTCTTTTGTGGTATATCGGATGAAACCCGGACGTAAATTCCATAGCCGACTCCGAATGGACGGTAGTATGGTCTGCACTCGGGATACAATGCCACGTACCACTTAAGATACACGTATCTCGTCTCATCCTAATTTGTATTTGAGCATGTTATAGTCTTTAGGTTATATGTTTATTATTTAAAGCATGGTTTAATTTAGTTTGTTATTTATTTGTTAAAGCATGTTTAGGTTGTTCATTATGCATGTTCTTACTTTATGATGCGTTTGGGTAATGATTTATACATGTTGGTTTAATGGTTCAATAGGCTTGTTGTGTTACATTGCGTGAAATATTTGGATGAAAGCATGTTAGATCTAAGTACCCTTGAGCATGAATGATGAATAGATTCGGTTAGTTTATTGCACAAATTATATCATCACAAGTGACATAAGTAAGGGACCATCCGAATCCAACGGTTTGAGGTCTTCCCTTGCGAGGGGTGAGTGCGGCCTTAAATCTTTGTCCCGGTTCACACCGGGTGGCGACTCCATGTTATTTCATACTTCCCAACTAGGCCGCGAGCCTAGAACAGCGTCGTCAAGTTTTGTGGTCTACATTCATGCAAAAGAAATGCAATCTTTATGTATGTATGTATGTATGTATGTATGTATGCATGTATGCATGTATGCAAATGATTCCTAGTTGTAGACCCATTTTTCAGCTTAAGAGAATGCATGTGCCCTGGTGCTCTTTTGCGGACATACAACTATGCTTCATCTCATTTTTGTTCAAGCTGCCTTTCAGGTTTTCTCCAATTATTGCTTTTTCATTCGAAATTTCTTTTATCATGCAATGATTCTTCGTATGTTTTCAAAAGCTTTCTCGAAATTCCATCTCTTTTTTAGCATTGTCTAAATTCAAAACTCAATTTTTTTTACAAAAGTTTCACATTTCAAATGCTTCTCCAAGTGTGTGTGGTTCTTTTACCAATAATTGCATGCAACACAGATTGGTTTATGTTGTCGCTAAGTATGGATTTAGTGCTGACACTTTAGTTCACTTTATCTCTAAGGATCAACATCATTTCCTTTTTTTCTTTTTTCTTTTCCTTTCTTTAAAGTTCATTATATATAGGTTTAATTTCATCCCTATATTCCTTAAGTCGTCAAACTGCCTTTTGACGCAAAGATTCCACATTTTTTTATGAGAGCCTCTGGTTACTCAACAAGTTCATTGGCTCAAGTTGCTTTGCATACTCAGTATTTGAGTTAACATTTGTCGCAAAAGTACTTGTGGGGTTTATGATACTCCTGGTCACTAAACACTTCAAATAGCACGGTATATTTTGTGGGATTCAACATCTTTTCTATTTTTCTTTTCGCTTTTCTTCTTAATTTTCTCACATTTTTCTTCCATTTTGCGTCATCTCTTTAATCTAGGGTCATATTGTCCTTAGCTTTGGAAAAGAGTAAAATGAATGTCAAGTATCTTGACCATCCCAACAAGTTTTGCCGACATAATCTCTTTCTAAGTGCTTTACAATTCTAAGTGCAAGTTTTAATACACTTTGGTGGATAGCATTCTACTAATGATTCCAAAATTGAAACCTCTCTCAAAATTAGGCACGCTCATTTTTGTTGAGAGAGAAAAATTTTGGAAAATCAAATTTATTATTGAACAAAAAGAGAGTCATTACATGCTGGAAAGAAGGATGCAAGTGCGAATTTGTTGATTATTTGGATCCTTATTACTGTATGGTTGAGGCTTTTTTTGGATCGGGTATTCTGCTAGCGTTGATCAGATTTTAGATTTCATGCTTGAGGTGAAGAAAACTGTCGATGTCATGACTCTTCTCTTGGTGGAAGTACCAGTATTGGTTCAGGTCTATATGGAAAGGGATTGGGTTTGGCAGTGGTCTAGGCTCCAAAGGCTTCAATAGACCTTGTTTCTGAAGCTTAGCTAAAACTTTGAACATTGGCCTTCCTAAATTGGAGAAGTGTCGCTTCTGGACGATATTCACCTCCATCGCTTCACTTCATGATCATCCTCCATCGTTGTTCCTATATTACCTTTGGCTATAGAGCTTCATATTCTCCGCTTATTCATTCTTTATGTCCATTACAACCTTTTTTAACTGCCGAAAGTCAGAAATCATGGAGGTCATGACATGCGTAATCACACGCGTATAATGCAAGCGCATGTATCGTTCAAGTAGTATAAAAAGTATCGATCCCACGAGGACTTAAAACCTTTTGTTATCAATTTATGAACTTAAATGTTTACAAGTATCTAATGGATTGATTGTTTGATTGGGTGGTAACTTTAAAATTAAAACAAGTAAATAAAATTGCTTGAAAGTAGATTGAAGAAAATTGAAATTTATAAAACTATCCAGGGTTGTGAATCCTTCCAATATCTTTTTAAAAGATGAAGTGGTTATTTTACGTTGGTGTAATATATTGGTTTATTAACCTGGAACACGAAGTTATGTAAAAGCCTCTTCTGATGGTCAAATACAAATACCCAGTATAACCCAATTAATCATATTCCTATGTTAACCAAGTTATCTGAATTCATTACGATTAAGTTCCAATTATGGCTACCCCTGCCCGACAGGTATATTCCTATCCTGTAAGGAAATCTATTAAAGAGTTATCTATCCTCAAGGAAGATCGTGGGCTATTGAGTCTAAGGTCTTTAACCTAAAATCTCTTTTCCAAGTTCATTTTAAGTTTACCAGTTCAATTTTATTAATGGCCAGTGAATAAAAAACATTAGGATTAAGGCTCAATAAATAAACTTTTATATTACCCAAACCGTAATTTAACCCTTATAAACCGGTGATATTGGAATTCATCACAACCCTAGATAACTAACTTAGTTACGACACATAACTAGGGCTGGTAAAAACTTAAATAAAATAAAAGACATAAAGTAAATTGCTGGAAATTAAATGCTGAAAAGTAAATTGCGGAAAAGTAAATTGTTGAAATGTAAATTGCTGAAAAGTAAATTGCTGAAAAGTAAACTGCATAAAAGTAAATTAAGTAAAAGTACAATAAAAGAAAATGATGGCGGTTAGAAGATCCACTTGTATTACTACGATTTTAGATATCTCCCTTAATATAATATATTAATTTTGCGTGATAATTACCAACCAGCCATATAGGCGGTGTCCTGATTAAGTCAAATTAATAATTAATTACCAACCGACCAACCAGGAGGTATCCATGCTTAGTTAGGTTAAAACCAATTTATAAATAATTACCAACCGACCAATATGGTGGTATCCTCATTAAGTCAGGTTTTAAATAGTTATTATATTATAATTAAGGGAGATTAATCTAAATAGCTATAATAAAAGCTTTACATTTTACCCCAGCATAGGGGAGTTACCTCCTCATTGCGTAAAAAGTAAAAAAAAATTGAAAAGTAAAGAAATGAAAGTATTGTGCGTAAAAGTAAATTGCGGAAAGTAAAGACTGAAAAGTAAAGAAAAGAAAGTGCGAAAGCAGAAATTAATTACTGAAAGCTGTAAATAAACAAACAAGATACAATCTTCTTAGTTATTCTTAAGGAATTTCAAAGAAGAAAATATGAATTTACAAATGAAATGGCTTGGTATTTATATGCAAAATTTTGCCTCAGTCAAATCATCCACCAAATCCATTATTAATTGCTCCACTAATTTCTCCACCAAATCCATTATTAATTGCTATCATGTTTGGTGGGAGTTTGACTATTTTTATTTTTTATTTTTTTATTTATTTTTTTGCTTTGAAAATGACTTTAATAATTACGCATAACACACTTCTGGATGTTTCATCAATTTAGGTCATGAAATATTCAGCATTCGAAATTATTTTGTTCTTCAAAGTTGTAGATCATTGAGTTTTCTTTAATCTGGAACTTGAATCAGCTCAATCGAATATTGGCGTAAAAAGTTATGCTCAACATACGACAATTGCGCAAAATTAGAATTTCCGAAACTGCACTTCTTTAGAACGCCCTTTCAAGTTTCCAATCTCCAAAATTAATATTTCAAGTCCAATTTTAACCCTTATTTGACCCACATTTCGTCTTAAATGATTTCATTAAGTCCCAATATTATATTATCTGCAAAATAAACTAAAACACATCAAAACGTTCATCAAACCCGAGAAACTAAACAAAATATTAAGTAAAAGGGGCGGTAAATATTGATATATTTTTCGTTCATCACACCCCCAAACCTAACATTTTGCTAGTCCTCGAGCAAAACAACAAAATAAAATACAAGAAACAATTAAAATTAAACTAAGCCACTTTCGTAGGGATCACGGTTGCATTTAGCGTATGCAACAAGCCTTTAAACCCCTATGTGTCCCTAGTGGACGAGTTGAAGTCTCGTGAGGGCTTACAGCAACGATACCCACAAACGTTTTACAAAAGTAAAAACATAATAAAACTAATACACAAAAAGCAAAAAGATAAGAGAAAATAGAATAAATAAGTTAGTGACTAAACAGATGAAACTTCTAATCCAAGTCAATAGTTGTTTTGTTTCTTTTTAAATTACCGAATAAGTGAATTCTCCGATTATTTTTTACCATTCTCCATATACACAGTCAACAAAATATTAATCAACTCACTTTGCCCACAATAGTCACGAGTGTAGTTGAGAATAGAGTAATATTTTTGTCCTAAAGTTTTATCAGATTTCACACCTTTTTTAAGCAATGGAATAATTTATTTTTTTTATTTTTTTTATTTTTTTTATTTATATACAATATCTTCCATCTATGTAGCGAGCTTTGGGTCAGTGAATCCCAAACCAGTTGGCTTTAGGGCACTAGGTGTTAAGACACCCCTAAGGACTTAATTACTCAGATTTCCGATATAAATGTAATTTTTTTTTTAACATCTTCGATCCATGTAACGAGTATTGGGCCAGTGACTCCCAAAGCTGTTGGTTTTAGGGCATTAGGTGTTAAAACACCCTTACAGACTTAATAACTCAGATCTAGGACGTTTGTTTTTTACTCCATCGCTTTTTGTAGATGCTTCCTCCAAACTGAATATTACAAACTTTTCAATTACAGCTCATGTCTATATGTTACCATGTTTATAGATAATACCTGTCAATTGAGCATATGAAGATTCATTTTAGTCAGTATTATGGAGAATTCACAAATTAAATAATTTAAAAGGAAATAAACAAAAATTAACTTGTTTAGAAATAGGTTGAGATACGTCTCAGGAATGGAAATTCCTTACACATCTATCTCACACCAATTTCACCTGATTAATCAAATAAAATACAAAAATACAAAAAAAAAAAAAAAAACAAAATTGGTTTTTGTAAAAATTTTCAATTTTTTTTTTGCTTTTTCGAAAAATTTTGATTAGAAATAAAACAATAAAAACAAGATACAACTTAACTATTCTCCTCCCCCAAACCTAAATGAGACATTGTCCCCAATGTCTTAAACAGTAGAAGAAGAGTTTAGAAAACCATACCTGGTTAGCTGAAATTCTACATCTAAATGAAAAGTTAAAGGTTAAGATCTAGATTTATCTGACGCCTCTTACCATGATCATTATCGGACCAGTTTATCTTGGAAAGAATGAGGTCAATTTGAGGTTCAAAAACTAAGATTTGGTCAATTAAATCTGGGGCAGTTCTGGCAGTAAAGAGGAGTTCTTTTACAGGCTTTGACATGAACCCATTTCTCCGGGCATCATCAAGAAACACACAAAGAAAATCATAAAATCCATCAACATTTTACAGTCCAAGCGGTTTCTGGTGTATGTTCAAGTTTGCCCAAGATAGTAGTGTAAAAATTTCCTCCATCGTGTCCAAGCCACCTGGCAAAGTAATAAAAGCATCAGCACAGTTAATCATTTCTATCAGTCGTTCAGACATGCCTGTCACGATCAGTTCCTCGCCATTTGATGATCCAATAAGATTCGCCTCCGCCAAGGGTTTTGGGATGATTCCCAAGACTTGACTACATTCTTCTTGTATAGCTTTTGAAACGATCCTCATTAGTCCAAGATTGTCACCGCCATATACTAAGTGCATATTCCTTACAGCAATGACTCGACCCAATTCTTGTGCCGCTGTTACGTATTCTGGTTTAACACCAACACTGGTACCGTAAAACACACAGATGTTTTCAACCTGTCTTCTTGAAGTAGCTTCCATTTTTATCTGGATGCCTTCAAAGGTGCAATGATGAGTTGAATTTATAGAACCTGAAAATGGTGAGTAATAATAGCACAAGTATCTTCCAAAGGACGATTAGTAGCAAAATAAAAAATCGTGAAAGGTTAAAAATTAGCCTGGATCCTGTCGGAGAAAATAGCAAAAGAAATCACAATTATTAGGAAAAAAAAAAAGATATAATATTTACAATAATGTAACAGCTTGAATGACGTTTATGCGTCAGGGACAAGCTTCCCATCCAATTTTCTTATAAATTGGCCAACATGGTCTTTTTAGTCAGATTTCCGAGACTTGACTATTGTCTTTCTTTACAGAATTGTACATATAACATGCGAATTTCGTGATACACATATCCACTGGGATGCGTCTCAAGAGTTTTAGATATGTCATCCAAAGACTCCTTACTCATGCCATCCCTAATGAAATTAATCTTATCTTCGTGGTTATCAGACATCATTCCTAAAGATCGACAACGAGTATCACAAAACATACAAGCACATTTATAACAACACATATTCTTTTGGCTCTTCTCTTTTTAGCATATGTGCTTCTTCCTAAACCAGACAGATGTGAAATAAAATAGTCAGAGGACTCACCTGCCAATCGGACCCGTGCTTCAATAATCCAACGAATGTCAGTAGGCATACTTTTAATCATCAGTAGTCTCATATGTTCCAAGCAAGCTTTGTAAACTTTCATCAGAGAGTTTTGAGGGAGAGAATGAAATTGCTTGTGAAGATTTACGA
The DNA here is from genome assembly GCA_019454045.1 of Zanthoxylum bungeanum. Taxonomy (NCBI): domain Eukaryota; kingdom Viridiplantae; phylum Streptophyta; class Magnoliopsida; order Sapindales; family Rutaceae; genus Zanthoxylum; species Zanthoxylum bungeanum. The sequence goes on from SKCR01031795.1 coordinate 94,864, forward strand.
GAGCATCTTCCATCTTGAAATGATATAACCTGCAAAAACTAAACACAAAAATTAAAACACACTAAATCATAATATATACACAAATTGCATGGGTTTCCTCCCAGCTAGCGCTAAATTTAATGTCTTCAGCTAGACATTATTTCCCGAACGTTAGGCTGGATCTGAAAGTGTGACACTTTCTTTTTGTCGCTTAAATAATTCTCCCCAGTAGTGCTTGACACGCTGGCTGTTAACCTTAAATGTGTTGTTGGACTTGGGGTTGTACAATTCAACAGCTCCATATGGTAAAACCTTAGTAATCTCAAATGGGCCTGACCACCTTGATTTCAGCTTTCCAGGGAAACGTTTCAACCTTGAATCATATAACAACACCTCATGCCCTGGTTTCAATTAAATGCGCACTAACTTCTCATCATGTTTCTTTCTGGCCTTTTTTTTGTATAATTTGGCATTCTCAAAAAGCTGAATGTGAAATTCCTCCAATTCGTTGAGCTAGCGGAACTGTTTATGTTCTGTTACTTGTAGTGCAAGAATTGGCTTCTTCAGTGCGCAGTATACTTTATCTTCAGGCTCCACAGGTAATTGACATGCTTTAAGTTTGTCAGTAGAACTTTGCATTGCATTGGAGTTCTGGATGGTACTATTTATCACATCAAGTCTGAAACATTCCTCCTTCTTTTCATCATCTCGGAATTCATGGCCTTGAAAACATTGAATGTTACTTATTGGTCATGTACCCTCATGGTTAGTTCTCATTTCTGTACATCAATAATGGTTCGACCAGTAGCCAAGAATGGTCTCCCGAAGATGATCGACACATCTTCATCTTCCTTCATATCAAGGACAATAAAATCTGCTGGGAAAATAACTTTTCAACCTTGACCAGCACATCTTCAACTACACCTCTTGGAAATACGAGCGTTCTATCAGCAAGTTGTAGAGAGACTGAGGTAGGCATTGTTTCTCCAATCTGCAGTTTCCTATAAATAGAAAAATGCATTAAGTTAACACTTGCACCTAAGTCACACAAAACCTTACCGAAGTCATGTTCTCCTATGGTGCAAGGAACAGTGAAACTGCTAGGATCTTTCAACTTTGGGGGAAGCTTCCTCTGAATGATAGCGATGTATTCTTCTGATAATGCTATTGTCTCGTAATCTCCCAATCTCCATTTTCGTGAAAGAATATTTTTCATGAATTTGACATAGCTGGGCATTTGTTCCAAAGCTTATGCAAATGGAATGTGATATGCAGCTTTTTGAATATCTCCAGGAATCAAGAAAATTGCTTGTCTCGTTTATTCTTCTAGAGACGTTGTGGAAAAGGTGGAGGTAGAGTGATCCTTTCTTGATCTTTTTCCTTTGCTTCTTTTTCCTCCATTTGTGGAACTGCTTCGCAGCTTTCTTTTGGAACTTCCTCAACAGTTGCCTTGACTCCAACATTTTTATTGATTTCAGTACCACTTTTTAAAATGATGGCTTGGCATTGCTCATTCCCTCGGTTCCTTGGATTTGGTTTTGTGTTGCAAGAAAGGTTCCCTGGCGGTCTGTAACTCTGAGCATTGGCCAGTTGTCCAATTTGATTTTCCAGTGCTTTGATGGAAGTAGATTGGCTTTGAAAAATAACATCATATGATGCTTGTTGCTTTTTGAACATCTCTGCAATCCATTCTTTCATTTCTGGTTCTTTTTCAAACTCCTGGCTTTTGTTTTGCTGTTGAAATCCAGGTGGTGGATTGTTCTTTTGCCCTGAATTATTGCTCCATAAAAAATTGGGATTATTCCTCCACCCTGGATTATAGGTGTTGGAATATGGATTGTTCCCTTGTCTGTTGAAATTGTTAACATAGTTCACCATTTCTTTATGTTGGTTTGGCTCTGGTGCTCCTCCATATGGTGAACTTGTGGTTCTGGCAATGTTTACAACTTATGCGTTGAGTGTTTCCAGGTATTTGCACATTTGATCCAACTTGCTCCAACTTCATATATTTCTGTAATTCGTTGAATCATGCTCCTTTTTGTTGGCCACAAGGAATTATTGTTAGCCATTTCTTCGATTAAGTCTCAGGCTTGATCTTCTCATTTTTCCATCAAAGCTCCTCCAGCAGCAGCATCAATTGTGGTTTTCATCAATCCAGAAAGTCCATTATAAAAAGTTTGGACTTGAAGCCATTTTTGAATCTCATGGTGAGGACATTTCCGGAGCAAATCTTTGTACCTTTCCCAAGCTTCGTAGAGAGTTTCCGAGTCAATTTGTACAAAGGATGTGATGTCATTTCTCAGTTTTGTTGTTCTGGCTAGTGGAAAGTACTTTGCAAGGAATTTGGTGGCTAGAGTGTTCCACGTTGTGATGGAACATGTTGGTAGTGAATGTAGCCAAGCTTTTTCTATGTCTTTCAAAGAATATGGAAAAACTCACAGCCTCATTGCTTCTTCTGATGCTCTGTTGTAGTTGAAATTACCGCAAACTTCCAGGAAATTGCTGATATGGGCATTAGGATCTTCAGTTGCATTCCCCCTGAAATGAACTGACTGCTAAATCATCTGAATGCATGTTTTGATGTCACACATATTTACTGGTAAGGGAGGAAGTACAATACAGGAAATGAAGCCGTCAACCACCAGAATGGTTCTGTCTCGAATGGGAATTGGTGGTGCAACTTCCAACGATTCAGGTTCCATATTAACGATTGCTTCTTGGCCTTCTCGCCTTTCCCTTCTCAAATATCTGATGGTTCTTTCAATCTCTGGGTCAAGCGGTCGGAGTTCAAAGCTTATGGTTCGTCTCATGTAGTGTCTGAGAACCTGAAACAAGTGAAAACAAAAATAATAAGTAAAAAGAAAATTAGATACAAGTAAAGGTATCTAACCTCAAAACGAATAGTGAAAGATAAATAAGTCCCCGGCAACGGCGCCAAAAACTTGACCGGCGTAATCACACGCGTATAACGCAAGCGCACGTATCGTTCAAGTAGTATAAAAAGTATCAATCCCACGAGGACTTAAAACCTTTTATTATCAATTTATGAAGTTAAATGTTTACAAGTATCTAATGGATTGATTGTTTGATTGGGTGGTGACTTTAAAATTAAAATAAGTAAATAAAATTGCTTGAAATTAGATTGAAGAAAATTCAAATCTATAAAACTATACAAGGTTGTGAATCCTTCCAATATTTTTTTAAAAGATGAAGTGGTTATTTTATGTTTGTGTAATATATTGGTTTATTAACCTGGAACACGAAATTAGGTAAAAGCCTCTTCCGATGGTCAAATACAAATACCCAATATAACTCAATTAATCATATTCCTATGTTAACCAAGTTATCTGAATTTAATAAGATTAAGTTCCAATTATGGCTACCCCCGCCCGACAATTATATTTCTATCATGTAAGGAAATCTATTAAAGGGTTATCTATCCTCAAGGAAGATCGTGGGCTATTGAGTCTAAGGTCTTTAACTTAAAATCTTTTTTCCAAGTTTATTTTAAGTTTACCAGTTCAATTTTATTAATGGACAGTTAATAAAAAATATTAGGATTAAGGCTCAATAAATAAACCTTTATATTACCCAAACCGTAATTTAACCCCATATAAACCAGTGATATTGGAATTCATCACAACCCCAGATACTAACTTAGTTACGACACATAACTAGGGCTGGTAAAAACTTAAATAAAATAAAAGACAGAAAGTAAATTATTGAAAATTATTGAAAATTAAATACTGAAAAGTAATTGCTGAAAAGTAAATTAAGTAAAAGTACAATAAAAGAAAATGATGGGGTTAGAAGATACATTTTTATTACTACTATTTTAGATATCTCCCTTAATATAATATATTAACTTTGCGTGATAATTACCAACCAGCCATATAGACGGTATCCTGATTAAGTCAAATTAATAATTAATTACCAACCGACCAACCAGGCGGTATCCATGCTTAGTCAGGATAAAACCAATTTATAAATAATACCAACCGACCAATATGGCGGTATCCTCGTTAAGTCAGGTTTTAAATAGTTATTATATTATAATTAAGGGAGATTAATATAAACAGTAATAATAAAAGCTTTACATTTTACCCCAGCAAATGGGAGTTACCTCCTCATTGCGTAAAAAGTAAAAAAAAAAAACTGAAAAGTAAATAAAGGAAAGTACTGTGCGTAAAAGTAAATTGCGGAAAGTAAAGACTGAAAAGTAAAGAAAAGAATGTGCGAAAGCGGAAATTAATTACTGAAAGCTGTAAATAAATAAACAAGATACAATCTTCTTAGTTATTCTTAAGGAATTTCAAAGAAGAAAGTTTGAATTTACAAATGAAATGGCTTGGTATTTATAGGCAAAATTTTACCTCCATCAAATCATCCACCGAATCCATTATTAAATGCTCCACTAATTACTCCACTAATTGTTCCAGCAAATCCATTATTAATTGCTATCATGTTTGGTGGGATTTTGACTATTTTTATTTTTTTTTATTTTTTTATTTTTTTATTTTTTTTGCTTTGAAAATGACTTTAATAATTACGCATAACACACTTTTGGATATTTCATCAATTTCGGTCATGAACTCTTCAGCAATCTAATGAGTGGTATTTATATCACTATTTCCCACTCATCTAACCTAATATTTTGTATAGTTTCATGGGTTTTGTGAACGTTTTGATGTGTTTTGTGTTATTTTGCAGAAAAATAAAGTTGGGAAAGCATTGGAAGCAATTTGGGGCCAAAATAGAGAAAAATGACAAAAAGGGCAATTCGGTAATTTGGCCGCATCGCGATGCGAGGACCCTACGCATCGCGACGCCTAAAGTGCGCCGGACATGCTAACGTGCGCCGAGGGACACGTGTCAGAATCTGAGAAATTGGACTTGCTAACGTGCGCCGACCTTGCTAACGTGCGCCGTGCCACGTGTCATCATCACAGAAGATCTGCTAAAATGCACCAGCTGTCACATGTCAAAATCTCATTGGACCAAAGCAAGCGCGTGCCACGTGTCAATCTCTCATTGGACCGAATATTGGACAAATCACATGTTGCCACGTGTCGACCTCTCATTTGACCGATCCTAAGCGCGTGCCACATGTCAACTTTTCATTGGACCGATAGCTCAGCCAATCACCGTGTGCCACGTGTCGTCTTCTCATTGCACCACCTTCACCACATGACACGTGTCATCACTAGATTCTGCCGACAGATCACGCGTGGCCATCAGCTCCTCTTCACTTTATTTGGTGTGCTTTCCTTGGATTTTTTCCCTGATTTCATAGGAGGCATCTAGTTTTGTAATAATAAAATTATGTATTTTTATTTTTAGTTTTTATTACAGCTTCTTCTCTTTTCTGTTATGTTTTGTAGTTAAATTTCCGCTGGGGTAAAAGGTGAAACCTTTAATATAATTATCTAGGTAAATCTTACTTAACTATAATTTATAAATTATAATTTAACCAGATTAATTAATGTTAGACTTTATTACCGCCTATATGGTCGGTCTAAATATAAATTACTTTACCGCCTATATGGCTGGTCTTTATGTGACAGATAATTACCGCCTATATGGCTGGTGTAATTGGACTAAATGGATTACCGCCTATATGGCTGGTTTTAAATGTTTATCATTATTAATTCCTGAGAAAGCAGAACAGAAAATAATTTATATTTTATAATAAGTGAGATTCCTAGATAAGAAATATTAAATGTGGATCCTCTAACCCCCAGCATTTTATTTTTACTCTAGGGAAGTGATGAAACACAATATCCACACTTAATAATTGATTTTCTTTTTATGGGTAATTCTTTAGATTGTTTATTGAGTCTTAAGCTTAATGCTTCTTGTTAACTGGCCATTAATAAGATTGATTTGGTAAACTTAAAATGAACTAGACATAGGGATTTTAAGTTTCAGCCTTAGATTCAATAGCCCACGATCTTCCTTGAGGATAGATAACCCTTTAATAGATTTTCTTACAGGATAGACATATATCTGTCGGGCAGGGGTAGCCATAATTGGAACTTGGTCTTAATGAATCCAGGTAATTTGGTTGACATAGACATATGGTTCAATTGGGTTATACTGGGTATTTGCGTCTTACCATCGACAGAGGCTTTTGCATATTTTCGTGTTCCAGGTTAGCAATCTGATTTATTACACATAGATAAGAGAATAAATTCATCTTTATAATAATATTATGTGGAGTCACGACCCTAGATCCTTGAGTCTTTTCTTTTATTTTCCTTAGTATTTTCTTTTGAGTCTGTTTTTATTTTATTTTGCAAAACCACATTCAACCAACCAAAATCAATCAATTACATTCTCCCTATAATTAGATACCTGTAAATAAATAGTATCAATATTTAATAACAACAGTAGGAATTAAGTCCTCGTGGGATCATTATTTTTATACTACTTGAACGATACGTGTGCTTGCGTTATACGTGTGTGTTTACGCCGGTCAAGTTTTTGGCGCTGTTGCCGGGGACTTATATTTTCTTGAGTTATTAATTTTGAAGCTATCCAATTTACTTGTATCTAATTTTCTTTATTTTTATCTGTAATTTTTATTTCTTTCTTTTATTTCAGGTGGTTGAAATTTAACACTACTGGGAGATTGAAAGATTACGAGCCTTACAAGAAGATACACACCCCTATGGGAGCAATAGTCCGGTTTTCTGAGGCCTGTTGTCCAGCCCAATGACTATCACTGGATGCCAGAACCAAGCAATACTACATTTGCTCATCAAAACGAAATGGGGAGATGTGTAATTTGTAATGGTAACCACTCGAGCGATCGATGTATATACCTTTCAGAGTGGCAGAATTATTGGAATCATTCAAGGTAAAGAGAACCATCATATTTTCCATCTTATCCACCATCTACCTACGATCTTCATCAACAATCAGAACCATCAGAAGAAGATCAGATGATTGACACGCTCAAAGATTGGTTCAAGAAATGAGACGAAGAGTTGGATACGATGCTTGAAACATACCAGAATCAACTCGAAAGTATTCAGAGACAATCAGAATTCATTCAGAGATTGACAGATCAGACGAGACAATTCACAAAAAACCAGAACTACATACCTCAAAGACCAGTTTCAGATGACACTGATGAAGCCTTCAAGTACCAATCAGTTCACAATGACACTTCAACAGAGGAGGAGGCTGAGCAGTATCAACAACCAGAGGTATCAGTTCAGGAGCCCAAACCAGCAAAGTCTCGATTTGATTTTTATTATTCTGACTCTGACGATGATGAAACTGAGTTGTTGGTACCAACTACATCAACACTTGAGGATGGAATTCTGTATCCTCAAAATGAAGATCTTGGAGTATCCATTGCATAAATGTTTGAAGAAGATCTACCTGAGCCAATCATTTCACCCAGATCAGAGGATGAAGACCTAAAATCTGACATTTCTTTACGTCCTCAGGTTAACAATTTTGAAGCATGCATTTCACAGATGACAGATGAAGAATTGAATGCGGAAATCCTAAAATATATCTGTGAAGAAAAGGTGGAGCAAGAAGCAAAGCAAATGGAGGAGCAAATATCTAACCTTATTGAAGATCCAGAGCATTTAGGCGACACATCACTGTTTTAGGGAGTACAAATTAAAGACATCACCCAGAAGCTTAACAGAATGGAACTTCCATTCCAAGTCAAGCACCATATGAGACCTCCTGATTTTCTTTCTTTCTTTGCAGGAACCACTGGAGCAACAAGGAGTAAAAAGGTGGCACAAGCACTGAATGGGACAAAATATTTTTTGCCCCTTTACCGTTGGAAGAGACCCTTCAAAACCAACGCTCATGGGATTGTCTTTAATCGGACATCCAAAACGACGCTAAAACATCCTTGACAGATAGATTTCAGTCACGTCTGGCTGAAGATGTAAAATTTAGCGCTAGCAGGGAGGCAACCCTTGTAATTTGTTGTAATTTCTGTTTTCATATTTTGTGTATATATGTTGTAGAGTTTTTAAATTTTGTGTGTTATTTTTGTAGGGAAAAGCACAAACGGAGCATTTTAAGACAAAAGGAATGGTGTTTGGCAATCACAAAGATGAGAATCAATTTATTAGCGATGGCTGAGTAAAGAATGAAATCTTAAGACACATCCTAATGGATTTATATACTAAGCGAGTGGCGTATTGCGTACACAATTCTGTTGCCTTAATTATTGCTTTGATTTGCTTTTCTGTTGTAATTATCTTTATTTTCGTAGACAGGATCCATACTTTTTGACCTTTCACGATTTCTTTTGTTTTGTTTAGGTAACAAACGTCCTCTGGAAGATACTAGTGCTATTATTAATCACTCGTTTCAAGTACTATAAATTCAGCTCGTCATTGTACTTTTGAAAGCATCCTGATTTGAGAAAGAAATACATAAAAAATGGAAGCCACTTCAAGAAGACGAGTTGAAAACATCTGTGTGTTTTGCGGTAGTAGTGTTGGTGTTAAGCCACAATACGTAGAGGCAGCACAGGAATTGGGTCGATTCTTAGCTGCAAGGAATATGCACTTAATATATGGCGGAGGCAATCTTGGACTAATGGGGATCGTTTCAAAGGCTGTACAGGAAGGAGGCAGTCACATTTTAGGAATCATCCCAAAACCCTTGGCAGAGGCAAATCTTATTGGATCATCAAACGGAGAGGAACTGATCGTGCCAGGTATGTCTGAACGACTGGTAGAAATGATTAATCGTGCTGATGCTTTTATCGCTTTGCCAGGTGGCTTGGGCACATTGGAGGAAATTTTTATAGTTATATCTTGGGCGAACCTGAACATACACCAGAAACCGCTTGGACTATTTAACATTGATGGATTTTATGATTTTTTTTGTTTTTTTCTTCATGATGCTCGGAGAAATGGGTTCGTGTCAAAACCTATGAAAGAACTCCTCTTCACTGCCAGAACTGCTCCAGATCTAATAGACCAACTCTTAGCCTATGAACCATAAGTTAACCCTATCCTTTCAAAGATAAATTGGTCTGAGGACGATCGTGGTAAGAGGCGTCGGATTAATCTGGATCTTAACCTTTAATTTCGTGTAGAATTTCAGCTAACAAGGTACTATCTCCTAAACTCTTCTTCTACTATTTAAGACATTGGGGACAATGTCTCATTTAAGTTTGGGGGAGGGAATTAGTTGATTAGTATCTTCTTTTTAGTTGTGTGTTGTTTTTATTTTTAGTTCAAAATTTTACGAAAAATACAAAAAAATTGAAAAAATTTCAAAAACATTACAAAAAATATTTTGTGTTTTTGTATTTTTATTTTGACTAAAAGGTGAAATTGGTGAGAGATAGCTGAGTAAGGAGTTTCCACTCCTGAGACGTATCTCAAGCCTATTTTCGAAATCATTTAATTTTTGTTTATTTCCTTTTAAATTATTTAATTTGTGAATTCTCCTTAACACTGACTAAAATGAATCTTCTATGCTCAATTGGCAGGTATTATCAACATACATAGTAACATACGGACATGAGCTAAAATTTAAAAGTTTGCAATATTCAGTGCTCTAGTTTAATTGGAGGAAGCATCTTAAAAAAGCAATGGAGTAAAAAAAAATTGTTCGAGATACGAGTTATTAAGTCTATAAGGGTGTTTTAAAACCTAGTGCCCTAAAACCAACTGGTTTGGGAGTCACTGGCCCAAAGCTCGTTACATGGATCAGAGATGTTACCGAATAAATATATATATATATATCTGAAGTCTGAGTAATTTAGTCTGTATGGGTGTCTTAACACCTGGTGCCCTGAAGCCAACTGGTTTGGGAGCCACCGACCCAACACTCGTTACATAGATGGAAGATATTGTATATAAATAAAAAATAGAAAGAAAAAAATCAAAGAAAAAATCCAAAAAATCCAAAAAAATTTATTCCATTGCTGCAAAAAGGTGTGAAATCTGATAGAACTTTAGGACAAAAATATTACTCTCTTATCAACTGCACTTATGACTGTTGTGGGCAAAAATGAGTTGATTAATATTTTGTTGGCTGTGTATATGGAGAATGGTAAAAATAATCGGAGAATTTACTTGTTCGATAATTTAGAAAAAAACAAAACAGCTAGTAACTTGGAGTAGAAGTTTCACCTGATTAGTCACTAACATCTTTATTCTCTTTTCGCTTGTCTTTTTGCTTTTGTGTGCATTAGTTTTACTACCTTTTTACTTTAGTAAAATGTTTGTGGGTATCATTGCTGTAAACCCTCACGAGACTACAACTCGTCTACTAGGGACACCTAGGGGTTTAAAGGCTTGTTGCATACGCTAAATGCAACCGTGATCCCTACGAAAGTGGCTTAGTTAATTTTATTTTTGTTATTTTATTTTGTGTTTTGCTCGAGGACTAGCAAAATGTTAGGTTTGGGGGTGTGATGAGTGGTATTTATATCACTATTTCCCACTCATCTAACCTAATATTTTGTATAGTTTCTTGGGTTTTGTGAACGTTTTGATGTGTTTTGTGTTATTTTGCAGATAAATAAATTTGGGAAAGCATTGGAAGCAATTTGGGGCCAAAATAGAGAAAAATGACAAAAAGGGCAATTCGGTAATTTGGCCGCATCGCGATGCCAGGACCCTACACGTCGCGACGCCTAAAGTGCGCCGGACATGCTAACGTACGCCGAGGGACACATGTCAGAATCTGAGAAATTGGACTTGCTAACGTGCGCCGACCTTGCTAACGTGCGCCGTGCCACGTGTCATCATCACAGAAGATCTGCTAAAATACACCAGCTGCCACATGTCAAAATCTCATTGGACCAAAGCAAGCGTGTGCCACGTGTCAATCTCTCATTGGACCGAATATTGGACAAATCACATGTTGCCACGTGTCGACCTCTCATTTGACCGATCCTAAGCGCGTGCCACGTGTCAACTTTTCATTGGACCGATAGCTCAGCCAATCACCGTGTGCCACGTGTCATCTTCTCATTGCACCACATTCACCGCATGACACGTGTCATCACCAGATTCTGCCGACAGATCACGCGTGGTCAACCCACGTGGACCGAAAATGCGTGCCAGCGTCGCTACACTGGGACCTTTGGCGTCGCGACGCTGGATTCAGAAAATGCCTATAAATTCAGTTCCTCTTCACTTCATTTGGTGTGCTTTCCTTGGATTTTTTCCCTGATTTCATTGGAAGCATCTAGTTTTGTAATAATAAAATTATGTATTTTTATTTTTAGTTTTTATTACAGCTTCTTCTTCTCTTTTCTGTTATGTTTTGTAGTTAAATTTCCGCTGGGGTAAAAGGTGAAACCTTTAATATAATTATCTAGGTAAATCTCACTTAACTATAATTTATAAATTATAATTTAACCGGATTAATTAATGTCAGACTTTATTACCGCCTATATGGTCGGTCTAAATATAAATTACTTTACCGCCTATATGGTTGGTCTTTATGTGACAGATAATTACCGCCTATATGGCTGGTGTAATTGGACTAAATGGATTACCGCCTATATGGCTGGTTTTAAATGTTTAACATTATTAATTCCTGAGAAAGCAGAACAGAAAATAATTTATATTTTATAATAAGTGAGATTCCTATATAAGAAATATTAAATGTGGATCCTCTAACCCCCAGCATTTTATTTTTACTCTAGGGAAGTGATGAAACACAATATCCATACTTAATAATTGATTTTCTTTTTATGGGTAATTCTTTAGATTGTTTATTGAGTCTTAAGCTTAATGCTTTTTGTTGACTGGCCATTAATAAGATTGATTGGTAAACTTAAAATGAACTAGACATATGGATTTTAAATTTCAGCCTTAGATTCAATAGCCCACGATCTTCCTTGAGGATAGATAACCCTTTAATAGATTTTCTTACAGGATAGACATATATCTGTCGGGCAGAGGTAGCCATAATTGGAACTTGGTCTTAATGAATCCAGGTAATTTGGTTGACATAGACATATGGTTCAATTGGGTGGGTATTTGCGTCTGACCATCGACAGAGGCTTTTGCATATTTTCATGTTCCAGGTTAGCAATCTAATTTATTACACATAGATAAGAGAATAAATTCATCTTTATAATAATATTGTGTGGAGTCACGACCCTAGATCCTTGAGTCTTTTCTTTTATTTTCCTTAGTATTTTCTTTTGAGTCTGTTTTTATTTTATTTTGCAAAACCACTTTCAACCAACCAAAATCAATCAATTCCTTTCTCCCTATAATTAGATACATGTAAATAAATAGTATCAATATTTAATAACAACAGTAGGAATTAAGTCCTCGTGGGATCGATATTTTTATACTACTTGAACGATACGTGCGCTTGCGTTATACGTGTGTGTTTACGCCGGTCACATTCGAAATTATGTTGTTCTTCAAAGTTGTAGATATTTTAGTCTTCCTTAATCTGGAACTTGAATCAGCTTAATCTGATATCGGAGTAGAAAGTTATGCGGAAAATACGACAATTGAGCAAAACTAAAATTTCCGAAACTGCACTTCGTTAGAACGCCCTTTCAAGTTTCCAATCTCCAAAATTAATATGTCAAGTCCATTTTTTACCCTTATTTGACCCACATTTCGTCCTAAATGATTTCATTGAGTCCCAATATTATTTTATCTGCAAAATAAACTAAAACACATCAAAACGTTCATCAAACCCGAGAAACTATATAAAACATTAAGTAAAATGGGCGGTAAATATTGATATATTTTCCGTTCATCAGGTCATCCTCCTCAACTTGTGGTAGATGGAGGGTTTAGTGCCATTGGTTATTATTTTTATTTGATCTTTCTCCGAGGGCTATGTCAGCATCTTTAACAACTGGCTTCTCCAGCAGTCAAAATACTTCTTGAAGTTCTCATCCGGTTTCTCTTTAGTGTTCACCAAATCCCGAAGTGATTGATCCAGCTATAGTTTGTGATATATTGGTTCAGGAAGGCTTCAGCTAATGGCCTCTAATCATCCTTTACTTTCTTGTCAAAGTTATGGTACTATACTACCGGTGTACTTTTGAGAGACATCCCAAATAATTTCAAAACTTTGCACTCAGACATGCCAATGGCCCTCATCACAGATACGTAGTGATGATGTGTGTTTTAGGGTCTCCATTCCCATCAAACTTGGTCATATCGGGCATTTTGAATTTATTAGGGAGTTGTTCTTCAAAGGCTATGGCATTGCAGTCTATGAGATCTTCATGTTTACCCCTCATTTTTTGGGTGACTGACTCTATTTTTTCTTTTAGTTTCTGGAGCTCAACCTCATTTTGGGTCTTGGCCCTTCTGACTGCAGTATAGTCTGCCATATCATCATCATCTGCAATGGGAATTTCCTCTGTTGTCCTATTCTGAGGCTCTTTATGCCTCCTTTCACTAGTTTCAGCCCCCGTCATCCATAGCGTTGTCTGAATTACTGTCAAATTGGAAATGGCATTAGTTAGGTTTTGAAGTTGTTTTGTCATATTGTTCATGTTTGTTTCCAATTGATCTATGTGGGTGCTGTTACTGCGGGCACTGGCACTGTCACTGCTGATAATTTTTGATATTGCTATTTTCTTCTTGATGAGTCTACCTTATTCTCTAACCTATTGCATCGTTGATATGGCTACGTCACAAAGTGTTAGCATGATGCAAGTATGCATGCAATGCATGAAAACACATAAAATGTTCAAACATCTGCATGTACCCTTCAACTTTATTCCTCCCACACATGTGGTAAGTCCATATCTGCTATAGGTTTGGCTTAGCCTAAAAACCAACATGGGGTACACAAACGCGTTCTCTTTTATACTAAAGGGGTCAACCTTGGCTACCTCGGTTCAATTCCATCTTTGAAAGACAAAGGCCGCCCATTTATAAAATGACTAAGCCTAATATAGGGATCGTGCCATTGTTTAGAAATGATGAATTGGACCCTTAGTAATCATGATTATTTTGGGATGGACTTAGAATGTTTAGGAATATCCAAATGGGCAAAACAAGTCGTGCCATTTCTTGTTGAAAGCTAGTGTGAGTATCATATTCATGTTTTGGCGCTTTTAATTTCTAACTAAATATTTTAGGCCTAATGAAGTTTGCATACAATGTGGCCCATTATCATTTCAAAACATTTGGCTCAATTATCATGAAATGCAAACTTGTCCCAATTGAAAATGTATTTCAAACAAATTCAAATGGTTGGGGGCTCAAGCACAAGCATAAGGGAAACTTCTATAGGATAACACATATTATAAGGATATGGCTAAGGCTCTTATCAGCGAAGGGTTGTTCACAACTAGGTCTCCCCATTTAAGGGTTCAATTGACCAAGTGAACGCACCATTTTTAAACCCAAAAACATAAAGGTTTGTCCACAACTAGGTCTCCCCACTCAAGGGTTCGATCGATCAAGTGAACGTACTTTTATGCCCAAAGATACGTGTCGATAAATGATGGTTATCATCACATACCAATCCACCGCCTTAAGTGAAAGTGATTTCTCGATATGTAACGCCATCGCGGTTAAGAATGGTATACAAAGGATAAAGACATGGTTCTCCTCAATCTTGCAATAATTACTACAAGGTATTTTTTGAGGTCGATTCACATCCCTAGTGGAGTCACCATCTATAGAAGTGAAGCGGTTTCCCAATATGCCTATGACATCAGTGACCACTACACTGTTGGGCTCGCAACCCAGTGAGAGTATAGATAGCACCATGAGACTAACCAGAGAATAAAGGAGTCGCCACCCGATATGAGCACCGGGAATGATTTAAGGTTATAGTACACCTCTCGCAAGGTCCGATCTTAAACCCGTTTAGGTTTGGAATGGTCTCTTATTATGCTAGTATAATATTTATACTTGAAGGAAGTATCCTTACATATTATAATGCAATACCATGCAAAAGCGATTTAAAATCATACGATAGCGCAAGCATGAATAGTAAAAATGAATAAAAAATAAGATAAATCATCTCTATGTTTTACAGTTATTGTTAAGAAAGTAATACTGAAATAAATTTTGACATATGTTTCATGGGCCTGACAATAGAGGCCTGACCGGATATAATATTGGAAATATACCTCAGGCCGGACTTACGTGAAGTCTGGCCAGATATACTTTGAAGAACGGAAAAATGAAAATAAGTGTTGTAGCAAGATACAACATTAAATCCCAACGAAAAAACTTAGACAATCATAATCATGCATAATAAAGATCAACACATAAAATGGCTTATTCACATGTCGAAGATATAATAACACTCCAATAGACAGAGAATAAGATAATATCATGCATTATTGTGCACATATAGGGACAAGGTATGTCCCTCATCAACTTCGCCTCGGGGAGCCTCCGCATGATGTATAGTATGTCTGGCCGAACCTTTGACAAGTCTGGCCAGATATACGTTGTGATCTAGAATTGCTCAATCATGTTATCAATATAAATATTACAAATGATATGTTATCAAGACAACAAACAGAAACAAAATCATGCATGCAATGAGTGAAAAACATGTTGGTAACATAATTCTTCAACAACGAACGAACTAAACATAACATGAATTTATATAAAAATCCAATCCTCGCATATGGTTATTCCCTAATAGTACGTGGCATTATAACCCATTTGTAGACCATATTACCATCCATTCGGAATCAACTATGGAATTTATATCTGAGTTTCCACCCTATATACCAATAGGTGAGTAACCATATAAGGCCGGATATGGTGTATATTCGGCTAGATGTATTTCACATTCAGTCAGATAAACTTGTTCACAGCATGAAGAAAAAATTATAAAAAGACAGTAATTTTAATAAAGGTGCCCTCATATCGTATCTTTCGTTGTAGCTTGGCTCGAAGAGTAGCCTCTGGATGCTAGGTTACTGCTCTAAATCACTCCAAGAATGGAGGAACTCCAAAAGATCAAAGGGAAATTTTAGGGTTTCTTTTGGGTGAGTTTTTTTATGGTGTTACTGTCATTACTGCAGAAAAATATTTGATTTATGTCCGGTAGGATATATAATTTTAATTATTTATCTAGCCAGCCATTAATGGAGCGTTACCCACTTTAATGCATGTACGATCAGACGTTAAATTTGAAATATATGTATGGCCGGTCATGATGAAATCCATGACTTTAGTAACCAACAATCTACACATTCAATGACAGATGTCCTTGTCCGACCGGATTTATGGTTTTTAAGACATATTCGACTTGATATTTTGGTTTAAGAGAAGGTAGGTCGGACATAGTTTATGTTCCGCTGGCTTTCGGTAATGTTCTTTGGAGTTATTTTCCTTCACAGAGTTCATCCTTATAATTTCCCAATTTTCCAGAGGTTTCCCTTGTACAAGACTCATCATCAGGCTATATGTGTAAAAAAAAATATAATTTCTACAGTGGGGTTTTGAGAGAGAAACTATCGTGAGGGAGAGAAAGAAGAGAAAAATGAAAAAAAAATATCTTAATTGGCTTATTTATAATGTCCCAAAATCTGGAACTTTCTCTCTTAAAATCAATGTCGCGTTTGAACATCCGTCTAACGCCACTCGAACGAGAGCATTCTAAAGTCTTGTGTTTGAACTCATATCAAATGTAACTCGAATGAAAGCCCTCCGGAAAGCTTCGTTTAAACTGATAAAAGAATGTGCCATAAACGAATATGCTAGTTTGTGTGCGAACGCCCATATGAACGCATCAAAAATGAGAACTTACTGGAATGATAAAGCTATGGTAAAATGATCCTAAATGCTCTTGGACTCAATCCGGATTCCCAACCAACATGCATACATCTAATGCGAGCAATATGCTTCACTTACATGACGTAAATGACCATGATGACCATACTGAATAAATCCAATACCTGGGGTATTACAAGTTCTTCTAATCTTGTTACTTTCGCCTAGTTAAGTTTGTCTTTTAACTACTTTAATTTAATTTAATTAGTTTTTGCATTCTCATTGCTTTCATAATTGCAAGTCTAAATAATATTAGGATTGAGACAATTTGATATTTGACATTAATAGCAATTTCTTATGAGATTGATCTATTTCTATGCTATTTATATGATACATGTGATTGTATGCTAGATGAAAATCACTATCATAAATGAAATTTTCAAAGTCAGTATTAGGCATGTGATTGGTGCACAATGCACATCTAAAAGGGCCAAGGCTATAGTATTGGAAGGTATAGGTGTTGAGGGTATCTATAGTATTTAGACGAGAATCCAGGTCTGGTATTATATCTTAATTTTTAATAATTATAAAAAGATAAAAATCAGTTACTTGAAAATCCGACATGAAATTTCGAACATTGAACATGAAATATAGAATATTGAACATGAAAAACGGACAATGAACATGAATTTGATCTTTTACACTAGATACAAAGATTTGACACTAATTTGAATTGAAACTGTTGCTCATTTAAAAAATTATAGCATTAACAGAAAATTAAGGCATTAAACATGAAAATTGGACAAAAATACAATTATGGCATTAACCTATAAGTATTCAGCATTAATATGAAATTTTAGTTATTATACCTGAAAATTGGGCAATAAATGCTAATAGTATGCCCTAAATCCATTGGATTAGGACTGTAATAATAATTATGTACTCTTGCATTGACCATTGAATGAAATAAAATGGCAGTCTTTTATACAAACACATTATTTATCTTTACTTAGATAACTTATATAATAAAGTCCTTAAAGTGATATATATAGGAACCAAAAGGAGTTTTGATTTATGAGATCCTATCACTTCAAAATATTTTTAGTCGTATGATGATCAACAAAATGGGCATTGGTAATTCAGATAAAGTAGCATGATGTTATTACCGCTCACTTGTGGGGCAGTTGCTCTCATAAGCTACTAGCATGGTCCAAATGCTTGTTGTAGTATATGGGTATTTATGGCAATAACTGTTGGGATTTATATCCTAAAGCTTCATGTATTGTAAAACGGAATTGATTATTGTAATAATAAAAAATGCATTATTCATTTTATCAAAGTTGTTTGATTTATATCGCATATTGTCCAATTGACTAGTTTACCTTGATTATTATTGTACCTTCAGACATAGTAAATGTTTGATGCACAAGAGGGTTTATGTCTGAAGTTAGTAATCTAAATAGTCTGTAGAGAGCAAACAAAAAGGGTACTTTGTTTGTGGTTTATCTATAACTGCGGTTCATTCTATACTTGTATGACGACCTTGATCTATGATCGTTCATATAGTGACATGGGAATGGAGGCACCTTGTATGATGAGATCATATAAGACTGGACGCAGATAAATACGAATTTCTTTTAATATCCGTTAACCGAAGAAATTCATTTTATCTAATAGATGGTCATATATGGATTCGATCTTAATCCTGAGTGTACTACAAACTCATGCATGACCGGCTATGTCCTTTGATTTACTATTGTGAGGTTGGTTTTGCATTCCCGGCCAATAAATACGTATTTTGGGGAAATGGTTTGGTGTGTAGCTGGGAACGTTTTACATAGATATGGAATTCACTCCTTTTTACGAGAAGCATAAGAATATCTTTTTAAGAGTTGATTCGGGACTTGAACATTTTGAGCGCTCAACTTTTCTATTACGAATAGAAAGTTTATATTCATAATTGTTATGAATTAATTATTCATTATAGAATCAATGGTGCTTAAGAGATAAAATATTTAGAGGGGTTTAACGGACTTATGACCCGGCTCTATTTATGAGATATTCGTGAAGGGCTATATCCATATGTATTGACTATATCAATGGACACCAAAGTTGTTCGATTTTTATTTTATCCATCTACGGTAATGGGAGTTCAACTTTGAGTTTTTAGTGGAATAACGCGGAGTTAATAATTCGTAATATTTGATTAAAGAGTTTAATTAATATTTCGAAATTATTGGAGCTCGGAACCGTAGGTCCATTTGGTCCCCGTTCTAGCTCGATTAACTGTAGGAAACCTAATATAATTAGATTGTCTAATTATATGCTCACTTTATATTTATATATTATTAATGAGATTAATAATATTTATTGTCACAAATGAAAACTATGTTAAATTAGTTTAACTTAATGTTTTCTAGAATTCTTTGATTATAAGATAATCAAGTCTTGATTATGAGATAATCAAGTTAGTAATAATTATGAGATAATTACTACAAAATAATTGAAGGTAAATAAATCATTATTAAGATATTGATTTTTATTTACCATTGGAGACAAAGCCATATGGCTTACCATGTCATCCAAGTAATTATGTCTATTAGGTGGCATGTATACACCTAATATATTTGTCATTAGCTAATGCATTTTATGTTTTGGTATGGCCTTCACATTTATGTGTTAGCCATTGAAAGAAAGCATTAGATGCTTAATGACAAAGTCATTGTCTTTAACTTATCATTTCTTATGCTTTGGTATGGCATTCACATTTTTTGTGTTGGCCATTGCAAGAAAGCATTAGATGCTTAATGACAAGGTTAGTTGGCTTGTGTAAGAGAATATAATCTTTACCATTTCTTTCACTTCCTAAGGTTAACATTTTGCAAACATTGACACAATTGTTGTGAGAAAGATTTGAGAGAAAATAGAAAGAGTTCAAACATTCACAAGTGTTTGTGAGAGTGTTTGAAATTCCTAAAGCCAAACACCAATTGTGCATCTTGATTCTATAAATCGTTTAGAGTTTTTTCTTTGTAAGTGAAGCCCCACTTCCGTTTGTTGGTTTCGAGTCATAGTTCGAAAGATTGAGTGGTTGATCCAAGTGTTGGACAACAAAAGATTGATTTCGACTACTACAACAAAGGGAGAAGGCAAAGAAAATTTTACAGATCCATACTGGACCCGGTGCCACCACAAGCAGCTTCCGTCGCGCTAAGGAAAGTCGTTTCCTACAATTGGCATCGAGAGCTTAAGGTTGAAAAGTTTCCTTAACCCTTCTCATTTTAATTTTAATAATTTATATGAGATATGGATTATTAAAATGCATGTTGTGATGAGTAGGCACAATTACATTCTTGAGATGAATGGTTTCAATGTTCATGTGATGAATGTTTATTTTTGATTCATGTGATGAATGTATTGCGTTGATCGTTATTTTTTCTGGATCTGGTTTTTAACATTGGAAATGTAAGACCATAAGGTCATATTCTTTCAAGTGTTGTAAGTTAAGACCATAAGGTCATATTCTTTCAAGTGTTGTAAGTTCATTTCCTTTGTAATAAGTCTTTTATGTAACCCTATTTGTAACTTGGAGAACCAATGCCGCGAATGACTTTTGACAAAGAAATTCCGCAAAGAACTCAACAACACTCCATGGAACAAGATTTGAAGACCAATGGATGCCTTGGATTTATTGTACTGATTAGATTAATATAGAAAAATGAGAGCCCGGTCAACGCAATTTGTAATGTGTTTGATTTTGCAAATTCCAGCCCCTGGAAACGCGACGCAACCCCTTTGAGCGTCATGACGCTAACAGTAAATGAAAATGGAGGCTACTGCCTCATTTGTGTCGCGATGAAAAATGACCTGAAGCATTTTTTCCTGGTCTTCTGGGCATCGCGATGCCCAGACCTGGGAAATATGTATGTTTTAAATAATATATTAACATGTCATATAGCCTAGGGTGCCTACTCTTGCATTTTCATATGCTATAACATGTAGATATGCAATATATTATAGTCATAAAATTTGATTTTATGTAAATTAAAATTAAATAAGAATATGAGATGCATGCAAACAGATTAATAAGATTAATTAGTTTAAAGGTTTAAAAATTGTGAATTCAAATTTTAGAAACAAATGCACCTTATGAGTACATTATTTTCCTTGGTATATCGGATGGAAACCCGGACATAAATTCCATAGTCGGTTCCGAATGGATGGTAATATGGTCTGCACTTGGGATACAATACCACGTACCTTTGGAATAAATAATGTGCTTTTATCGATTAAATGATTTAATGATATTTGGTCCGTTCGTTGAATTCTAAATTTTAAAACCTACAAGTGGACTAATAATTTAAGAGTTAAAATTGATTAGATCACTATAACAACTTGATTAAATTAATTTAATTAAGTTAATTGGTTAGTAGATACTAATCGGGATTAGTGAATAAAATTTTAAGAGTTAAAATTGGTTAGATCACTAAATTATCAACTAGTATTAAAAGGGTTGTGACTTTAGTCGAGCATAATCTAAGATTCATAAAATACTAGTGAGATAGAAACCTTATTTCTTCAAAATAGTGAGTGGGAGGGGTGATGTGATCCAGAATGAGCTCTGGTTGTTGGGCCAAGTTAACTTGAAGTTGTGGCTGATTGCATGGCTTGGTCAAATTGGTGTATTTGGGCCATTTTGGTGGATTTGGAAGATTCATTGGGTTCTGGAGTTTGGTTCATGCATGAGACTTTATGTGAAGGCTTTATTATGTCTAAAGCAATATTGAAATGGGTCTTGGACGTCCATGGTCTTCCTTGATTGATTTTGGGCTTTATTTCCGAATGGTGCACTAGTCGTGGCGGGATTTGCGCAGTCTTCATATTTTGGACGTAACTTTCACGTCCGATGTCCGATTTTGGTGATTCAAGTTGCATTGGAAATAGAACTCGTAGATCTACAATTTTAAAGTTTTCATCAAAGTCCATTTCGGATTCCTTCATGGTAGAAATGAGGTTGAAAAGTATCCATATAGTTTTTATATTTTATATTTTGTTAAGGTTATGTGTGTTTAAGTGTTGGGCTGAAGTTTAATCATATTACAAAGCCCATGCACGAAATTTAAAGTATTTTATGTGTTATTGGGTTTATTTTACTAGGATTTTATTATATTTGGGTAGAATTAGGGTTAGACACTTATTTAAAGGGGCATTATTCAATGTAATTGGGAATTAACCAATAATATATCTTTTTACAAAACAAAGTGACTTGTGTCATCTTGAGGGAGTGGATTCTTCCTTGGTTATACGGAACAAAAGCTTATCAACGTGTGGCAAGCATTGTGGTGCTGTATTGCTGTTCAGGATTCTCCAAATAAATAAAGAAAGGTTCTTAAGGGCAATGTTCCTTAAGGGTTGGACTTGATCTTGGAAGGATTTTGTTCTTAGCTCATTCTGGATCACATCAGTTTATGTCTGAAGTTAGTAATCTAAATATTCAGTAGAGAGCAAACAAATAGGGTACTTTATTTGTGGTTTATCTATAGTTACGGTTCATTCTATACTTGTATGACGACCTTGATCCGGAATCGTTCATGCAGTGACATGGGAATGGAAGCACCTTGTATGATGAGATCATATATGACTGGACGCAGATAAATATGAATTTCTTTTAATATTCGTTAACCGAAGAAATTCATTTTAGCTAATAGATGGTCATATATGGATTCGATCTTAATCCTAGGTGTACTACGAACTCATGCATGACAGGCTATGTCCTTTGATTTACTATGGTGAGGTTGGTGCTGCATTCCAGGCCAATAGGTATGTATTTTAGGGATATGGTTTGGTGTATAGCTGGGAACGTTTTACATAGATATGGAATTCACTCCTTCTTACGAGAAGCAGAAGAATATTTTTTTAAAGAGTTGATTCGGGACTTGAACAATTTGAGCGCTCAACTTTTCTATTACGAATAGAAAATTTATATTCATAATTGTTATGAATTAATTGTTCATTATAGAATCAATGGTGCTTAAGAGACAAAATATTTAGAGGGGTTTAACGGACTTATGAGCTGGCTCTATTTATGAGATATTCGTGAAGGGCTATATCCATATGTATTGACTATATCAATGGACACCAAAGTTGTTCGGTTTTTATTTATCCATCTACGGTAACGGGAGTTCAACTTCGAGTTTTTAGTGGAATAACACGGAGTTAATAATTCGTAATATTTGATTAAAGAGTTTAATTAATATTTCGGAATTATTGGAGCTCGGAACCGTAGGTCCATTTGGTCCCCGTGCTAGATCGATTAATTATAGAAAACCTAATATAATTAGATTGTCTAATTATATGCTCACTTTATATTTATATATTATTAATGAGATTAATAATATTTATTGTCACAAATGAAAACTATATTAAATTAGTTTAACTTAATGTTTTCTAGAATTCTTTGATTATGAGATAATCAAGTCTTGATTATGAGATAATCAAGTTAGTAATAATTATGAGATAATTACTACATCATAATTGAAGGTAAATAAATCATTATTAAGATATTGATTGTTATTTACCATTGGAGACAAAGTCATATGGCTTACCATGTCATCCAAGTAATTATGTTTGTTAGGTGGCATGTATATACCTAATATATTTTTCATTAGCTAATGCATTTATGCTTTTGTATGGCCTCCACATTTATGTGTTTTCCATTGAAAGAAAGGATTAGATGATTAATGACAAAGTCCTTGTCTTAACTTATCATTTCTTATGCTTTGGTATGCACACACATTTTTTGTTGGCCATTGCAAGAAAGCATTAGAAGCTTAATGACAAGGTTAGTTGGCTTGTGTAAGAGAATATAATCTCTACAATTTCTCTCACTTCCTAAGGTTAACATTTTACAAACATTCACACAATTGTTGTGAGAAAGATTTGAGAGGAAATAGAGAGAGTTCAAACATTCACAAGTGTTGTGAGTGTGTTTGAAATTCCTAAAGCCAAACACCAATTGTGACATCTTGATTCTCTAAATTGTTTAGAGTTTTATCTTTGTGAGTAAAGCCCACACTTCCGTTTGTTGGTTTCGAGTTATAGTTCGGAAGATCGAGTGGCTGATCCAAGTGTTGGATAAAAAATGATTGATTTCGGCTACTACAACAAAAGGAGAAAGCAAAGAAAATTTTAAAGATCCATACCGGACCTGATGCCACCACAAGCAACTTCCGCCGCGCTAAGGAAAGTTGTTTCCTACAATAACAAGTACAATGAATTGACCTTAAGGAGTTTTCATACGAAGATATTTTATCACATGTGACTATAGAAGACTCCTGGTAACAATATATAAGCTAATCCTAAGTCTTGAGGGTTTCACTAATCTTATGTGGAAGTTATATGACTTTGATACCAAACTGAGTCGTTCATTAAAAACTACCAATAGGGGAGTGTAACATCCCTCTCCCTCTGAGATTTAGGGACATTTGTCATCCCTAGTCCTGAACTACGTGTGCACACGTTCTAAATCCGTAAAGTCCAGTACATGTACCAAGTTACAACTGAGGTGGGTTTTTCCCTCATGCCTCCTAAAATCAAAGAAATCATGCTTTTAATCAATATTTCTAAAACATTTCTTAAAACATACTTATTCATAAAACATCTGAAAATAAGCTTGGCTAACGCCCTATGTGCTGAAAAGTAAGTATTAAATCAAAAAAAAAATAAGAAGAAATTAATTTGAGAAAATAGTCCACTCAATAATTTGGAACTTGCTGGTGACGCATTGCGAGGGTAGCGGAACAGCATCTCCTGGTGATAATCTTGAATTAGCAAAATTCTTTAGTACCAAGGTTGCGAATTATATCCTTGCTTAATAAAATTTATTTGTTATTCATGATAACTCATCCTTGCTATGTTACTAACATTTTATGGTGGTCTAAATTTTTACTACGCTCGTTCGAGGATCTCACAAGCTACTTCGTAAAACTCCATATTCTGCCTTCTTTCCAGAAAATTTTAGTGCACGCACACTGAATTTGAAAATTTGGTGTGCTTAATCGGGGTTGAATTTGGGGGCTGCAATTTTATTAGAAAACTCGCTTATGTGTCTATCTTATGTAAGCTTTTACGGATCATGAATTCAATTCTAGAACTCAAGTTATAAATTTTTCTTTATGCTATGTTCTGTTAACACAAAACCAGTGTACTACTGCAGTATGGCCAGGTTTAAGAATTTGGTTCGACTCCGTCTTAAGTCTAAAAATTCTAATTTTGGATATATTATTTCCAAGCATGTCTAGTTCACTAAAAATTTTACGTTTTGTCAATTTGATGTCTAAAAATTAGGTTACAATCATAAACACAAAGCCTATCTAGAATGCCCTGTAAAATGAGTTCACTACCTATCTCACGAATTATGCCTCGCTTTCGATATTATTTAGTTAGCCATATTCTCCTAACATCCTAACATATATTACTTTGTCTTAAAATTCTCTGAATAATTATTTTGACTCATTGGGGTATTTCGTGAAACACTTGGTGTGCGAAATGCCAAAACTTCATGATTTTTCAAGTTTTACTTTCTTGACCATTCACAACACGTCCTATAAATTTTTTTATCCATCTTATTCACTCTTTGATCATTCAAATGACCCTTAAATAATTAAACTCTGCCCCTTCTAAATTGGGGAAATTTGGATAATTTGATAAATAAGCCTAATACATGCTTATATCTACATGAAAGTACATGATTACATATGTTATCAACTTGTCTCAAGCTCTAATGCACAAATTTGGAATTAGGGTTCATGAATAACGATTTGGGGCTTTTATTATTCAAGCTCAAAACTAAAATTAGAAGGGGGAAGGAGGATTAGAACTTACTTTGTGTGCTTTGGAGCTTGGAAATCATCACCCTTTCATCCAAATTCCCATGAGAATGAAGAAAAAAAATTGGAAAGCTTTCTTGAACCCATGCCCATGTTTTTGGCTTGAGAAAGATGGTGAATAGTGCCGTACATATAGGCAAATAGCTGATTTTTTTTTGTTTGGCATTAGTGGCTAGGATAGTGCCACATCACCCAATTCTAGATTATCCTCGAAATTTTACTATAGCAACCACGGTAATCGCGATTTTTGACTTGTTTCTGATTCAAATTTGGAAAAATGACCAACACGAAAGTTGTAGGTCTCAGTCTTAGATTTCATAATCGAGGAATTAATATATTTGATATATTAAACGAAATTAGATTTCGACGCGGAATTAAAATTAGATTTTAATTCGGGCGAGCGAATTAATTTAGAATTAATTCGTTAGCGATGTGAATAGTAATTTCGCTAGGTGAAATTATTTAATTCTCGTCGCGACGGAAATGCGTTAATTCGAAATTAGCGAAACCGAGCCCGAAAGTGTTTGCGGACACATTCGTATTTTGAAACGAGTAGGATCCGCAATTCACATCGCGAAGTCTCATTACTTGACACGAATAGATGATGGATGTATCTAGTCACCTTTATGGGATGATACATTATCTCTATTCTCAATGTGAGATAATGATGGCATTTAATGAATTTTTTGGAGGGAAAAAGCTTTACACGTTTTTGGAGAGTTTTTTATCTAAAAAATTCATTTTGGTATATGATGCATCATTATTGCTTTTCTTTTCTTGACTCACGGTTTTAGAAAAAAAAGATAACAAGAAAATTGAAAAGTCTCTCACTCTCTCCTCTTCTTCTCATCTTCTCTCTCACGCCATTTTCTGGTTCTTGTGAGGCAGTGAACTGCCGAATTTAAGAAGCAAAAATGGAGGGAAGCAAGTGCGTTTTGTGGCAAAACAAGAGTGCTAGCACACTCCGGGATCATGCTAAGGTGATAAGGGAAGTATACCCATGAGCAAGGAACGTTTTGATGAAGCTTAGAGCTCGTTTTTCTTGTTCAAAATGGCACAAAACAGAAGCCAAATCTGCAGCAGTGGGCGCACATTGCAGTGAGGCAGTGAGCACTTTTTCAGTTCGTTTTGTTGCCCAAATCGCATCTCAACCGCTCGATGTAAGTATTCCGCACTTCAATCGTTGTATTTGCTTATGATTCATGCTTGAGTTTTGATCTTGGGACCTATAGAAACTCTTACAATGGCATCAAGAGCTTAGGTTAAAAGCATGAAAAATGTTAGGGCTAAAATTTGGGCAAACTTGAATTTGAGCATGATAAATTAAATTGGATGGATTTGTATGCTTAATTGTGTTTGAATTGAAGATTGATTAGGTCAATTTGATGAAAATATGATTGGATCATTTTTTCCCCAAATTACTACCTTGGCCGAAAACTTTAATGATTTAATTGTCTTGGGATTTTTGATTTTTGACAATTGGAAGTGTTGGAAATCATGGGAGGATGATGATTTAACGTCAATTGCGGAATCAATTGGATTGAATTCGATTTGGACGAAAAATCCCCAAATTGCCAAGTATGTCATGAAACTTTAAATTGGGTAAAATTGATTTGAGCATGCAATTATGAAATTGGATGATTAAGTATGCTTAATACATGTTTAATTGATGATTGGTTGGATCAATTTGATTAAATATTGTTTGGAACAAATTTCCCCAATTTTGAAAGTATGTCATGAAACTTGAAATTGGATAAAATTGATTTGAGCATGCAATTATGAAATTGGATGATTAAGTATGCTTAATACATGTTTAATTGATGATTGGTTGGATCAATTTGATTAAATATTGTTTGGAACAAATTTCCCCAATTTTGATGTGTTGGCCGAGAGAGTTATGCCCCTTTGTGTTCTTGGTGAATTTTGATTTTTTGAAACATTGGATGTGTTGAAAATCATTAGGGTATATTGATTTAATGTCGAATTGGGTTTAATTGGATTGAAACAAATCGGACATGTAATTAACCTTATTGCCAAGAATAAAGTAAAGCATGTAATGAGTTTGATTTAATCTTAATGTGTTGGACATGTGATGATGAAATTGAGTATGATTAATTGGACTAATTTAGTGTTTTGGAAATGTTGATTTAGTTGATTAATCATGTAATGCACTTTAAGTAATTAAATTGTTAAATTGGATTTATGTAATTTAATTATTTGAGGCCTTAAATTGGATTTGGGCTTCTAATGTTGTAATTGGGCCTATTGGGCTTGATTTTATCAAGTTGGGTTTAGGCCAAATGGATTGGATCCAATTGGGCCCAAAACCTTAACCATAAAGCCCAAATGCAACTAATGGACCTTTGTAATTTAATTGGGCCTAATGGGCCAAAATTAATTTAAAGGCTTATGGGGTAAATCCCGGATTGGACTTTGGTTGCGGGTTTGACCCGAGTTGACCAAAAGACCACGCCTTAAGAAATTAATTAAAAGCCCATTAGACTTTAATTAAATTAATATTGGATATTAATCGGGCTTTGAGACCCGTAGCGATTAAATTTGGAGTTTAAGTCGAAAAGGGTTTATTATTAAAGTGTGTTATTTAATTTGGAATTAAATAGTGAATTAGAATTAAATACAAATTGAATTGGATTTAATTGTGTAATTTAATTTAATTCTAGAATTGTACTTTAAGTACTTATCCGCAAAAACGAGTTTGACTCGAACAAAATCAAATCGTTGTTTGAACATTGGATGATCACTAATTATCAGATTAATTAATTTGATTGATTGATTGATAGCATGCTTATATGAGTGAATACGTGGTTGAGTTGCATGAATAATGTATATCGGATGGATATTAGATGGGTGGGCAATTTTGGAAATTGTTGTAATAAATTTGATTTATTAAATTGGACCTGCGTGTCCAGCCTTTTCACCTTCGTTCTCTTGTATTCTCTTCTCACCTATTCCCCTCTATGAATATGAGGTTTCTTTAGAAGTATAGTGTAACGGGTAGAAGTAATACTAGTGTTAGCTTGAGTGAGAAAGGGAGAGATTTGATCTAGGATCAATGTGTAAGTATCCATCCGCATATCATTATTATTTATTTTCATATACGCTTTATTATGTATTTAGAATGCATGTTTAAGGGTGTATGATGATGAGACCTTAACAAAGATAATTAAATTGGTAGCCAATTTGCACGCGAAAATCCCTCAATATATATCATGCGTCATTTCCTTCCATTGAGTGATTCTTGCTCAAGATCGGAGATTGTCAGGGGTTGTTTTTGGCCAAAGTCAAGCCCTTGTCAGTCAAAGATGTGCTTTAATCACGAGGCTTTGTTATATATCGGTGTCGTGTCCAAGTTGTGGTTTGTTTGGCCAAAGTCAAGACCACTTCTTGTCCATAGACATTTGATTACGAAGCTTCCCTGTCAATGGGTCCACGCTTGACTGGGATCACTAGGTTTGTTATTGTGCCAAAGCCAAGGCCTAGTTGATTCAGAGGAAAACGCGTAGGGTATATATTCGATATATAGGAATATATTAGATATATGTTTCGGACTTGGATGTCCACCTACTGGATCTAGGAGTTGGATGGGATCCAATTGATCTTCGACATCTACCTTGTTGATTATCATACAATTTTTTGTTTGACCAAAGTCAGGATTGTATGATACTTTAACGGGATCCTAGCCCACTAGGAAACACGGTTTCCCGAGTACTCGACAGAGGGTTAGAGGCTCGACAAAAAATAGTGGGAGGCAAGTATTGAATTTGCAACATTCGTTCAATTACTCGACATACGCGCTCATTTAAATTATTTCGTCATTAGATTAAATGTTAGTTGGACTAATATTTAAATTGTTGTTTTAATAAACAGTTGGACTGTATTATACTTGATTATATAATTGGATTATATTAATCAATATATTTGAATTAATTAATTTCAGTTTACAGTTGATTTTATAATTGGATTATAGTAATCAATGTAATTGAGGTTAATTAATTTGGATTATATTGATTATATAGTTGGACTATTATAATAATTATAATATATATAGTACCACTAATCGTTGGTAAATAGTTGGACTATTGTAATCAAGATAAGAAATTGAAAAGTTGGATATTTAAAATATAATCTGGGATTAAAATATTTTAAATGATTTAATTTTCAATTGGGAATAAATAAATGGGTTACTTTATTGAATAAAATAACTTATTATTACTAAACCCATAATTAAGCAATTGTAGAGCATAAAATCTTTGGAAGATTTATGTGATGATGACTAGTGCTTAATTAATATACTTACAATAAATCTATCTTTAACTTTAAAAGTATTAAAATTGCAATTAATAATTCTTTGAGAATTGATTTGACCATTCTAGTGGAGAAAAGTCAAAGTTTGCAATGGGCATGTAGCACAAGGTGCACATCGTTTCAATATTCCAAAACCCAAGGCTTGGCCAAAGGTTGTGAAATATCGAAAATGAT